>VWZK01007203.1:204783-264592 GCA_013396935.1 Baryphthengus martii
AAAAAAAAAGCCGTTTATTAAAAGTATATTTTACAAATAACATGAAATGCTTAGAAGGTTTAACACTTCAAAAAGTGTGAGCCAAGAAACATTTAAAGAGTACCAGGATAGCCAGTGATGAGAGGCAGAATAGAAGAAGAGTGAGAGAAATCATCATATCTCTGCAATATGTATCTGATACAGTTGCACCTCAAATCTCCACTAAAAAACTTTCATCTTGACACAGGATACACGTTCTAAAAGGAGCACCTTAAAATGTAAAGCAAGAGTCACCAGCCAGTGATCCCCCAAAAAAGGCACAGAGTGACTGACAGTATGGAATCACAAAAGTTATTTTAAAAAGAGTGTGCTGATAGGGGAGGTTTGGCATACGGTTCTGAAAATGAAAAAAAATAAACTAAAATTAAACTAAAAAAAAAAAATCTCAGGCATAAGACTTATGTATTCCTCAACCAAGGGCACCTTTCTTCAACATTCTAACCACACCAATCAATCTCTTAACTATGATGAAAAAGCAGAAGAAAGACCTCCAAAGGGGTTTGGGTTTTGTTTTGTGTCTGTTGTTTTTTTCTTCTCCCAGTTTTCACTTTCTGTCTTGAAAAAACACAACTTTTCCACTTGATGTAGTTTATTAGTAAACTGCAGCTTCAGTGAGGAATGTTCCCGCTAAGAAACAGCAGTGAAGCACTGTCATGGAGAGAGAATCAAGCCAACTGACACCTGTGGTCCAGCTTCCCTTCTTTGGCCATGAGTAATAAGCAACACTTCAATAAAAAACAAAGTATCACCTGCTAATAACTCATGACTGGTATAGCACACTATCATCAACATGATATATAGGAATCTCTTGTTCTCTGCCAAAATAACTGTTAGAAAATAGTCATTTAGTCATCATATAAGAAACATCTGCTAATGAATACTGTGCTTATTTTTACACAGGTGTACCAAAAACAGTGTGATGCACAGGGTCGCTTTAACTGTGTGCTCTTGCAGACCATTACTATAGCTCATATTAAATACTGGACTGGGACATTTATATCTAATACTCACAGTAACATTGCGAGAATATTTCCTCATTGAAAAACGAAAGAATAATCTATAAAATCACCTGAGTACACATATTAGAATCTTAATCTCAGTATATAATGAAATATCCATTATTCTTTAAACATACGGGCAAGGATTAAACAACCCAGAAATATTCTCTCCTGCACATTGCTGCAATTCACTAGTGATCCAAATGAGCCAGCCTGCTGCATTGCTGCTCTTTTTTCCTACTTTGGAACGATATACAAAACCTAACATTTTTATAAATCAACTTGAGATCTTCAAATAAGAGGCACTAGCATTATTATCTATTATTATTATGCATATGCTATAATCTATCACCTCCTACTGACCTTCTTCAAAATATATTTTGATCTGCTGCAGCCTTTTATTGCTCTTTGGCACTAGTAATCCACCATTTGATCATTATAAACATTCACAGCACATATGCCTCCAAACAGAGCATGATGATTTAAATCGGTAAGAACAGGAAGAGATGAACTCTCAAGGAAAAAAGATCCTGAGTTTATGCTAATAATTTTACTTCAAAAGACTAAATTAAGGAGAAACATGCAGATTTCCTCAAGCTCTTCTATTTTGGTGTTAAGTCTTACAAGTGCTGTTCATGTTGGGTTACTTTTTCTGTACTTCTGACACATCATTCTAAGCAATTTTTTCTCTAAGTGTGTTTCCCAAGTTCCATTTTTGCCCTCACTAAACATCACAACAGAAAAGATATCAGTGTTGTGTTGGTGGAGAGGAACATAGTAGTTATGCAATTAGCTATCTAAAGCTGTATTTATTCTCTTTCTCTGTTTACACTATATAGAAAACCAAATACGATAAGATACAATCAGCTTTACTAGAATGAATTTGTTTAATGGCAAGTATGTCCTAACATGCCTACTGATCAGAGTTGGTGAGACTGACTACATGCCACATGAAAAAAGATGCAACAGTTTTTTATTGTAAAAAAATACTTGGAAATTAATATCCTATTATGCACAGAACTGGAACAGAACTAGAAAAAACAGAGAGTTGGAATAGCATGCTATAGTTACAACAGTATAAGGCATAGGTAAGCTTTCGTTCTCAAAAACTTTTCTGAGCCATCTTTGCAAAATAAATCTGCATGAGGTAGGGGGCTGCTATTACTGGTCAATTTAATAACACGTATAAAGTCACTTTACATAATTCTACTGAATTTACATTCCTTAACTTTGCTCAGACTAAAATATCAGTTCTATACCTGGTAGGAATCAAAAAAAAACAAAAAAAACCATCAGGAAACATTACAAAAAAAAGTGTTTGGACTGAACATATGTATCAGAAATCCTTTAGATGAAATTTTATAGAGAATCTTGGTTGTGCTTTACTGGGCAAGGTGGGAAAGCAAAAGGGGTGGAGACTTAAAGATTTTCTAGAAATTACTCACTACAAAGTGTTCATCATTTCTTCTATACTCATATTGGCTTCATTCTATTATTCACAGCAGCATATTTATCTATAAAACTTAAGTATCTTACTTTGCAGTGGTCATACTGTTGCTGTAAGGTTGGAACATCCCCTCCAATGGGCATTTGCCTTTTTAGTTCTTCATCTTTCGCATTCAGCCATTTGATTAACTCTTCCAGGGATGTCAACAATCTGTTCCACTTCTCTGCACTGGCCTCCAAGTGTGCCCTGTGAAATGTTAAAGCAACTTTAAAGCCGTGAATACCAAAACCAGCACAGGAATGTAATAAATGACTAAAAGTGCTTTAGCGTTAAGATACAAATGTTTCAGGAGTGTTTAACTGCAAAGCGACTTTGTGTTAAAAAACCCACAACCCTCTACTCCAAAACATTTTGCACAGCAAATCAAAATAAACAGGGGAAGAAAAATGGGGAAAACAGACAAATATGTACCTGATGTTTGAAGTTATCTAAAACCTTGCACATTTAAGAAACATAAAAGAAATACTGTGTTTTATTGTGACTCCACCACTGCAGTGCACAAAGTACAAGTGTCATTTTGTGAGCTAAAGCACAGCAAAAGTGAACACACTCACTCCAGGACCTTGACTGACTCTCCAGCAGTGCACACAAGCTCCCCAAGCAGTGATCAACAGTAAATTGCCTCTGCTGCTGAACATATCAGTGGCACAGATTATTTAACATATCATCTTTAATTGATGTTGAGTTACTAGAGAATTAAACACAGCGAATCTGTCACTCAGTTTAAGTAGCAACCCCCTCAGATTCTACAATACCCTTTTCTATCATTTTCAAAAACACATTGATTTGATGGTTTCTCCCTGCAGTGCTTATACACCTGCAGGGAAATCTTCAACAGGGACCATCTACCCCTCTTTTACTGCAGTCATTTTATGTTATAGATTCATGTGAGACTAGCATGTACTTAGTTTATACCAGTAAACAGCAATTTCTTTCTCCACACAGGTGAAGAAATAGAGCTAAGTCCTTTTCAGTGTAGTCTGACAGCAGCTCTGCACCTTTCTGTCCTGCCTCTGACAGATGAGGGAACTGAACTTTACCATTGTTTCCTATCTTTTCCCTTTCCTATTCTACACGTTTTTATCTTTTTTTTCTGATTCACTGTAACTCACATCCTGAAACTTTCACCTGCCTCCTCTTGTATTATTATCTCAAATGGCATTTGAGTGAATGTTTGGAACTGGTATGACAAAGGTTGGATTGAAGGGGTGATGTGCTGCAAGGTTAATTTCATGGCAAGTTTAGGTTTGGTTATGCTGGGATCTCCTAGGGATACTAGAATAGATGAATCAAAAAATCAGTAAGTGTGTATGTGAGGGAAAGATATACAAAGAAGGAGACAAAAACACAGGAATCTATTAACCCTTATTGCTCTCACTGATACCTTTCTCTACACTGAGTTCAAGCCAGTTGCTTCAGCTCAGCCAACAGCTGAGCCAGCACCCTGCCCTGCAGTGAATTACAAGCGAAATATTGTATTTGTAGTTATGCATGTATATAAGGAAGAGCATCCTGCAGGCCTTGGCTTGCAGACCAGCAGCTCCTGACCAAAATGTACTGTCTCAGCTCTCCTGGCTTATTTTCAGTTCTTTGAAAGTAGTTCTGGTTATAGTGAGTATCAAGGCAACCGATTTGTTCTTCCCATATGGATGGTATTAACTCTAGAGGCAAGTTAGTGCACAAGGCACTTGCTTCACAGCTGAAGCATTCACCATAACAGTTCCCTGAAGCCCTCAGCACATACAATGCTTACTTTTGTTTTTTCACAACTAGATTGACATCTCACCAAAGTGCCCTCAGAAATATCAAGCTACAAAGCACTGCATATATGTTACCCTCAGGTGCTAGGTACTCAGAACCAGCCCTCCTTTCAGAAAAGTGAAAACTCCCAATTAATTATACTCCAAACTAACCAAGCAGAGGAGAGAGACTGCCGTCTCATCCAAGCCAAGACGGCCCACATTTGAATTTACAGTTTTGCTGCTAGACTCACACATTATTACAGAAATAAAGCATCTTTATGAATTTCAGGAATTATTCATTACTGAACCACAATTAAAATGCTCAGAACTCCAGCTTTCTGTACATTAGATAACGAAATCTCTATTAATTGTTATTTATTACTATATCCAGCACAGTTAAGCAGCTCTCACTTCTAAAAACTGGCACCCTCTGAGGCTTCAAGTTTCTGCTCTAATTATTCAGTGGAATTCTTGTAGACAAAGTGAACTAGAGTTTTGTAAGGGGGGGGAAAAACCCTGCAACTAGGTAAAGGGCAATTTGAGGGTGACTCAATGTTAATTTAACATACAGTACAATATTATTAATAGTGAAAAAAATAATTTGATATTAATATGAATGATGTGGTATATGATACTAGATTAAATGCACTGTAATTTACCACTAACAAGTACCCATGTGCAGATTAGCGACAGTAGCAAAATATCACTTGCGCATGGGTTCAAAGTTGAGTGCAAGCTAAACTTGTGGGGGTAGAACAGTAAGGGGTGGTGAGGAAATGGCTGACTAACAGGGACTTACAAACTTTTCTCTGATCACAAAGTGAGCTAACCTCTCTCTTGAAAGATCAGAAATATGTTAAGGGGAAAAAAAAAAAAATACACAGGGGGAAAACATATCACATAAACCTTGATTTTTCCTGAGTGTTACTCTTCTAATCTTATCAGAAGCAATACTGAAAATAAAAGTGAGATGCAGCAGCAGCGAAAGAGTAGACACAAGCATTCAATTCTCCTGGGGAGTGGAGACATGCATTCAGTAGACCCCATTGAAATCCAATACTGCACAGAAGCAGGGGAACCAAGAAATGCTCCAATTTGCCTTTCAATGTAAAGTGTTAGTATCACATTTACATTTGTCATATAGACATTACCAAAGAGAGATGATAAACTATGTCAAAGTTCTGGAAAAGTTTCTTGGGCTCTTTGCTTTCAAAGACAGGATTTCTGGCCTTTGTTTTGGAATTGGCACTACTGATACACAACCTGCAAACAAATCTTCAGGTGTCTGTGCTCCTATGACAAACAAACTAGTAATCTCCAGGGGTTTGCTAGGTCAAGTGGTGGCTTAAGAATCTGCTACGATAAAAATACAGGTCAGTTACAGATGATTGTTCAGGTTTGAGCACTGGTTGGAGCATTAACCACCTGGTATTCAAAAGCACTCCTAAGGGAATCCTGGATGAGTCTGAAAAACACACATGCAGATGACCAGACTAAGAGCACCACTCCTCTACCCAGTCTGAATAAAATCATCCACAGGAACAGTAACTCTGACATAGCTCCCTTCTGTTGACCCTGAGAGGCTCTCTTCACAGCTGGAGACCTCCTCAGCTTTTGCTCCTGCTATGGAGGTAACACTTTCCTTGCTGAGCAACAAGGAAACACATGGAATAAAAAGATTGGTGGGTGGTCTGAATATAGAGAATCCTTCCTGTTTCTCCCATACTTTGACCTCTATCCTCCCTCAAACATTAACACCCTTGCATCTCTTGTACCAGGAGAAAACAAGCTCTCCTAAACATTTGGCTTTAAAAGGTAGGTCCACACAAACCTGTGGTTTTGTTTTCTTCCTGGGAGTAAGACAGTAAAACAAGAAACGTGAACAAGTCAACAGGTAATTTGAAGGAGAGGTATAGTTCTCTCAGGTGGTGTCGTGGTCACTACAGGTACAGATTTAACTACCTTCGATGCAACATGCCACAAGAGTGCTCCTTTTCCTGTTTGGAACTCCCTTTAGTTACAGTAGCAAGGAAGTACAGTCACCACAGTGACTAGCACTACTGATTGAGGACTGAAGTAATGAAGAAAAACTCATACTATCCCTATGGGAGAGCTATACTTTCAGCAATTAAAAAAATCAAGATAATCAGAATGTACACATATCTGTAAACACTCTGAAAAACTTAGAGAAACCTTAGTTTAGAAGCATTATCCCAAGCTAAAGCCCTTAACAAAACAAGCAGGTTATTCAATCACCAGTTCTAGCATCTAACACAGTTGTATGCTGTTCTCACAAGACTCATCCATATAGTTTGCTTTCCAATTCATTCTTGAAAAAAGGTATACTGAAAAAGCAAAAATTGAAGGCAAATAGCTAGATCAACGTGCTGACTTCCTATCAGTTCTATGCTTTATTTGCCTATGAAGGCTTTCAGCACTCTTGCACGAGTTAGAAAAGTGGACTGCAATCAAAAAAACAGGGCAAAATACATGACCCCAGAAATGCTATGCTCTTTCCAGTGGTGACAGATTTGAAAGATTAATTTACTTGTCTTATATTTGCTCCAGTATTATCCTCCTTGCCTATCTACTACTTGTAGCTCAGTGATACGTGGCTCTGCAGCATTGCAGGCACCAGCAGAGTAACAGAAATTTTGCAAACATGAATGCTGCCCAGTGGGATGCACATACTGTATATACACAGAAGTGAAAAGATGAGTCCATATTCAGAAGAGTAATCGTTCTCACTTTTCTGAGCATTTACTGCACAACCTCTGTCTCTATATTACTGCCTTGGAACTCACAGCTGGCCAGGGTACATGGTTTGAAGGCCTTTAGTTTTTTTTTCTTTCTTTTAGTCATCAGTTTCTCCCAAATTACAGTCAAGTCCAGGAAACGACAGGCAATTGAGTTGCTCTTGCTAGAACTCCACAGCTGCTAAGTTATTATCTTATCAACAGGTTTTCATCTTTCTCTCATGTCGCCTTATTTATCAGTAGAGCTCTTAACAGCCCAAGTTTAACTTCTTGTGTGATGGCGTCAGTCTCCACAAAGCCTCACACTGAACTGCTTGGTTCCTCCGGTTCAAGCTCTGCCTACGGGCTTTTGTGGAGACGATTTACTTGTATGTCAGTTGTTTAGTAGGTTAGTGATGGATAAGTGGAGACAAAAAGTAAATGTCACATTTTTCCCTCTATCTCATTTTTTTATAAACTGAATGTGCTTGAATTCCAAGCTCAACTCATATTTCTGGCCTTTCAAAAATTCATATGAATGCTTAACATGTTTCTATTCTATTAAAAATAGTTTCCTTTAATCAACAAGGACACAGTTGCGATGAACAGCTCTAGAAATCCTTCTATGTGATTCATTTTAATGTAGAATTCTATTCACATCAATGAATATAGTAATATCTACATCCAAAATGACATTGCAAAGATTTTAACAATGACTACACTTGGGGACAGTCAGTGAGTTTGGAAGTGATAGGGTCAAAAATTTGTAAAATGCATTCCTTGATTAATACGTATTTTAAAATATTTCTTAATTGAAGAGCAGTAATAAAAAAATTAACTACCAATACGAATCAAGACACTTACGATGGAAGTCCTATCAAATTATTGATTTCAGTGGTAAAAGCAAAACCAACAAACCTCTGATTTCTCCTCACAGTAATTGCAGATTCACAGAATTAATTACTTCATTGACATTACTATATATTTACAGTAAGGAAAGATTCAATATATTTTGTGGAAAATTTCATACAGATTGTCAAGTTAAAATTGCACAGCTCTGAAGAGAAAACAAGTAGTTAAAGCCTGCAGAGTGATCAAATGCAGCAAGTTTTTACATTTGTGCTCAGGGGTTCCCTGAGCTGCTTTTATAGAAGAAAAGGGAGATTTCACTTCAATACTGTGGTCATATTGCACAGGCATTTTAGAAGTCAGTAATTGTGCCTCATTCATGTCTTGACCTTTTTGGTTACTTACCTGATGTTAGCCGACTTTGCCCTCAGGTCATTCCAGCGCTGGTTCATGTCATCAAGCCGGTGCTGGAGCAGAGCAGCTTCCTCAGAGTTTCCCAAGGCTTTCACCATCTTCTGTCTGTTTCCATCAATGCTTTTAAAGATGTCATTGTGGGCATCAATCTCAGCTTGGATATCCTGAAATATCAGCAAGGAAAGTCCAAACATCTTAGTTCTCTAAATAAAGGAAAGGAGAGCTTATTCTCATTAGTACTCCTAAGCACTAGGACAGAGCACATAGTTTGAGTTTCTTGTGTGACTCTAAAAAGAGATGCAGAGGGGAAAACCACAACTCTATTAACATCATTATAAAAGATCTAGCTTTCCTAAGTGTGAGAAAACAAGTTTGAAAGTCATCCTTGACTGTGAAACAGGTCTTAGAACTGTAAATACTAAGTTCTCTGCATGTTTTGTAGCACTGAAGTTAACTGTCTGCTGTTCTCCCACGCATTTCACACAGTGCAGCATTTGCAAACACACTAGAAACCATTTCCTGTTCAGAAATTACACAGATTCAGCCTTAGTTATGTTGTTTCTTTCCTCTTTGAAATAAAGCATTACAGAAACCTTAAATAGCCCAGTGAAATCCAAACTCTGTGTAGTGCTTTAGGTCATACGCAATGAAAGCTTTTAACTAAAACCTATGTCCTTAAACTGCAGCTAAATGACTAGGGCTACCACAAGTCCATTTTTACAATTAAACTGCTGTACATCATAGCCTGTAATATATGAAGAGGAAGACATAAAACAGCAGGATGTATCATAATCTGAACCACACAGCAAATACTGAAAAGGAAGTGCTTGTGATTTCAATTCAGCTTACTCATTTCTCCTCTGTTAGAAATTAAACATTTTATTCTCCATCTGCCTCAAGAAACACATTACAGATGTTGTCTTCATCTAACTGAGCACAGTATTATATTTAAACCACATTATAAGAGCAAAGAAAACTTCCTGCATCACCATGAATGCTTTCTAGCATCCATAAATCTTTGTATATTCCAGTAGAGCAATGTAAACGTGTGGAAAGCCAGGAGGTGCACTGGCTGCCTCAAAAGGATTAATCAGTGAAGATTGTGACAGGAACTGGATGCAGATGTAAACAAACTTCTTTTGCTAAAGAAATCCAGCACCTGCAATTCCTTACAGGTTTTTATTTTTCCAGATAACTCCTCCCTAATCTCCATCTGTTCTTCCCACAGGCAGGAAAGAAATGGGCTCATGTACCTCCTCATCCTGAAGATGTAGTCCTGCATCTTAGAATGGCTGCTTGCACATCTACAGTTGATAGATGGAAACTAGAAAAGTAGCTATAGATTCGTGACTGTATACAAGCTTTCTTCCATTAGGGAAGAAGAAAAAAAAAGCATACAGCTGGAGAAATGGTGGAAGGAGAGACAGAGAGGGAAAAGGAGAGAGGAGCGCAAGAGAGGGAGGGAGACATCGGTGAAGCTCTGAGTTTCCAGCTGAGCTACTGTCTGACTTTGGACAGCTACCTGTTCTTTTCCCTGAGTTTTACTACTTTAAAACAGATAAAAAGACACTTTTACTATCTTTAAACCAGCCTGATAAAAATTATCATTCTGAAAATAGATACAAGTAACAGCATTTAAAAAACTGAAATGGAAGCATCTGATGATCAACAAACCCAAATAAGACTGCACAGTCATCATCTAAACAAATCAGATGCTTATCTGAAAACATTTGCAGCTCCTGTCCTTATGCCTTGAACACATGAGCAGACTCTGTGAAAACCAGCTCAAGTCCACACGACAGGAGATAAAACCACACACAGAAGTTACAAGTTAATCGCACATTACTCTGTCCTACAGAAGTCTGGTCATGTCAAATCCATTTCTATGCCTCTTTAAAGTTACAAAAGGAAACTTCACTGAAAACAAATTGATCTCTAATCTGCCACTCTACAATCGTAATATTCATTCTAAAGCTATTGAGAACCTTTATAAAACATTCCAGTTTTGATTACATTTAAGACGACAGCTAAGTACACACGCTTAGAAAGGTTTCATTGAAAATGGGCTTGATTCTGGAATTTCTTCATCATCGTGGTACATTGATTAAGGCACAATAAATCTGCTGTTCACATTTTTGCATCCTATCACGGCCATGTTGTGACAGCCCAGTTCAAAGCATCAGCTTTGCTGATTATCTTATCTTCTTCAATTTGCCAGGGGAAAAAAAAAATAAAAAAATAAAAAAAATCAACATGCATATGGAAGAAAGTGAAGCACGAAGGTGGGATTTGAAAGACGGCTAAAGGCAACAGATGGACACATTAAGTTAGTTATTCCCCAATAATGACATAAAAGATCTTGAAGATTTTTATTCAGGTGTTGTCCTCTGTTGGAAGGCTAACAATGATAACTGGGCTCCCATCTTGTTCTAAGATTGCTGTAATTGGTAGCAACTGGTAGGTTTTTTCTTTTACATTTTTACTACTTTTACTTTTTTTCTTTACCCATTGTGTTATCATAATCCTTCAATCCTTAGGAAATGTTGTAGTTGCCCTCCCTCAGAATTTCTTATATTAAACCGGGAAGAAGAATTCTATCTGTTCTGTACACATCCCAATTCATGCTCACCCTAATCTATTATTTCTCTTTCTCCTGCCTTTTTCTTGGTCATTGTTCGTCCATATTCTTCTCCATTGTCCTCAGTGAGGCAAAAAAGGGATGAAAAAAGTTGATTATCCCTGCTCAGGACCTAACTAGGATTAACTCTAGTAAGAGTTAATCCAATTTCAATTTTTCAGTACTTCAAAAACAATTATAAACACTTTCATATTATCACATGGAAGGTCCAATATCCAAAGTCACAGAGGCAGCACACTGGAGGATGAGGGAGAAAAGTTCTATTGCTTTTGTGACATAAAGAGGGGGACACAACAGTTACACACCATCACTCTTAGCCCAATGCAAAGGGGATCTGTGCCAGAGCACTCTCCCAGTGTATGCAAAACAAAGCAAAGAGGAAAAAAAAAGAAAAGAAACCAAACCAAAACACAAACCTGAAACACACTGCAAACAGAGGACTTCTTACTAAAAGAAATTCATCGTTCTTAAACTGTAGTTACATAGCTTTATTAAATTAATTTTTGGAGGTATTACTATAGAGATGCCACATTTTGCTAATTTTACCAGTATTTATGTGCACATATCTGTTAAACTGGATTGAAAATTTATTGGTTCAAGGTCAATAGGTCTGTTTACATGCCTAAGTGCATGATTAAGGTTCTAAATTAAAAGAAATCTCTCTGAGGAAAGAATTCATTCAATATATAAATCAAGGTGCAAGTTTCAAAGTTTTTAAAGATAGAAAGGAAAAGGAATAATTAGGTTGATATTTATATATCCACTTCACCCTAGCCAAGCTATTAGAAGATTCGCACTTTCCTTAAATTCCTTTTAAGAATCAAGATCAAACTGCTGCCTGTCTTTTCCACTTTGGTCTGGTGATTTCAAAATTCCATTACCTACATTCTGAACCCTAGATTTCTTTGCTTCTCTCCCTCTTTACTGCTCTCATGGTGTATGATTTACCTGCAGGAATCAAATCTTCATTTTACACTTCGATCTGATTTTAAAGCTCATCTCCATAATAATAAACCTCCTTCTTGCTTTAATTTCAATCAAATAAAATATTGAATTATAATATGACAAGTGAAGAACATGTGCCTTTAAAGAACGTACAAACATGGTATGTGACACTGAATAATGCTATAGATGGCAGTACTAAAAAGGATCCAAAGATGTAGCTGACTCCAGTTGGAGTTGCTAATGGAACATCCCAAAGGCAGACTAGAGTGACTTGTCAAGGGTAAAAGAAAATATATGACAAAGATTTGAACAGAACCAAATTTTGTGACTCCAACTCCAAGGTCAACCAGCTATCAAATTGAGTTTTTTTCCTCCTTACAGACTACAAGAATATTTTAAACAGTTACAACAGTGAACATAATTGTTCTTTGGAAAATATTTCTCCTTTATAAAGGCAAAACTAATCCTTTAAAGAGCAAACCCATCCTAAACCAACAGCATTCCCATGATGATGGGCATTCTACTGCCCTTTTCCTGAATGATGAGTCCAGAATGCCTCTAATTCACTCTGCAGCTTCCCAAGCTGTTAGCATAATCGCTTCCGCTCAAGTTTTTACAGATTTTGTTTACACCATCTTCATTCGTACACTGCCATCAACACAGGCAAAACATTTCCCTCTTTAAAGGGCCTGAACTTTTCTGTTGAAGGTAAAAACATGACTAGTGGCAGAAAGCACCACATTTCCACAGCAAAATTAAAGTGTCAGAAACAATGCATTTCGTAACACACAATGTTATTCTATTCCATTCTCACTATTAAGAATCTGAGAGTACTTGAGCCTTATGATACAAAGACCTAAATCAGGAAAGTTGTTTTATTCTGTAAGCTAAATAAACAGATATTCCTATAACATTACGGATTTTATTATCAAGACCCCCTAATCAAGTTTTTACTCCGTATATGACATGACACAAAACTCAACTTAATCTCTTAGGAGAACAGTCAATAGCATTCTATATCAAATCATAACTTCACAAGGTTTTTTAAAACAGTTACATATAGGACTTATCAACATTTTACTCCAGTGTTAACAACCCACTGCATACAGCATACCTCTGTATTACATCCCTATTTTTAACTATTTCTATATCTATTAGGAAACAGAATTTCACTGAATCTTTATAAACATCTGACCACAGAGCAAGGATTGCAAGTTATGGCACACAAACCACATGTAGCTTGCAAGAAATAAACATACAGGTCCAATGCTGATACTGTGCCACAAGACTGATAGTGTTTTGTGTTTGCACACAGACTACGCAATTTTTATCCCCAGGTTCAAGCTACAGGACAAGCAAACTATTGTGGGTTTTGACTCACATGAAGTTCTAGGAGGAGACAGGGGTTGATGTTGACTCCCCTTGAGCAAAAAATACCTTGAAAAACTATATTTTCCCCAGTAGATATTACTCCTGGGCTATTTCGCCAGGACAGTTTTGTATTTCTACCCAATACAAATCATGCCTGTGACTGGAATAGGACAGCAGACTTGGTTCAGGTACAGGGAGTTCCAAGTCCCACAAAAAAAAACCTTCACTGACAATGTTCAAGTCAGCAAAGACATAGTTACAGAAATGCTGCTCTTGCTTCTTTTAGAGGTCAAGAATAAAAGGTGATGACTGCTCACCAATGTACCTGCAGAATGTTAAAAACTCTTCCAGCTGGAACAGCTGGAACAAAAACGTCAGTGCCAACCAAAGGACATGACCGTACGCCACAGACATCAGCCAGAATATCTTTCTTTGAGTTCTCACAGCAAGCAGCAAGAGAATGGATTTTTTTATTTATTTTTTTTTATTTTTTAAGTAGCAGATTGTTTAGTCTGTATTGAACTAGATACGTTTTACCTGCTGCTGCCAACTGCCTCTGGGAACACTGCTGTGTCAGATGTTCCCTTTAGCCTCCACTTCGCTCAGAGCATTTCATTTTTTGACGACTCTAAAGAAGGGAGTAAGAATTAGGACAGGATACAGGTATATGAAAGTGGCCATTGTGAATGGAAAATGGGGCTTTTTATTGCTCTCTTCCTTACAAATGCTGGGGTTAGCACGGAGAGAGTGATGCTGCTGCCAAAAGGTGGTTAAAAAAAAGAAAAGTCTCTGAAGAATCCAGGTACTCATCTCATCCCAGGAGCCTCTCTGGTATCAGAGGACAGTTATAACTGTAGAAAGGCTTATCCCATCTGCTGTTTCGGAGGCCTGCAGTGGCAGCTGCTGTTAAGCAATCAGTTTATAATGAATTCACACTCAGAAGAGTAGTAGACGTGCAAAACCCTTGGGCAGAATTGCCATTATCATAAATCCACCAGTGGAAGAAGTATGCGTAAAGACAGATATTAAATCTCTGTAATGTGTCACGCACAGACCACATTGGGTACCACTACAGCCACTGTGACTATAATAGAAGATCGAAGCAATCCACAAAAGCAATTGGCTTTAGATATGACAGAAATTTAATTACTACTTAAGCTCTCAGATATTTCAGGAAGAAAAAAAACACTTTGGGGGCAGTGGGGAAATCCACTTCGGGATATTTTTCCCATCAAATTCTCAAATGTTTGTACTATCAAAAGCCTTGCACTGACACTAAGTTTCCAAAAAAAGCTGTCTTGACTTATGGTTAAACTTAATGGATAGTATCCGAACAGGTGACAGAGTGCAGGTAAGGATTCAAACCATGACAAGAATGATGATTCACTTATGAAGGTTGAGAACACCATTCTGCTTTCGACAACCTCTGTGGCTCCATCGCATGGCATTGGCTCAACATCTGAGGGGCACCATAAATCCATTAATACTAATTCCAACAGACGCATCATTGTGACTGAGCAAAGCCAAAGAGGCCTTACCCACTCCAGTGTAACACAGCTCTGCCTTAGCATAGGAAGGGAGGGCCGTGCAATCTTCTGCAAATGCCATCTGGCTTCTACATTACGACCACATTAACAGCACTTGTAATTCTCTCCTTACAACGTATATTAAGGAATTCAGATAGCTGAAAGTAGCTTGCCAGCCAGGATCACTGTCACAACGCTGTTTCTCCTGGCAGCAAACTCCTCTGTTAAAAAGAACAGGATGGGTGTGTGGGGAAACATGAGAGGGAGTGACGGAGCAGGGGAGGAGGGGAACTTGCTCAAAAAAAGACTTGCTTAGTAAGTACAGATTAGAATTTGTGGTTGAAGTTCACCAACTAAAATTTTACCTTTCTCTTCCAGCACCATATCATCCTCCTGCCTTGTGTTACAAATTTCAGCACAATAGGCAACAAATTGACACAGTAAGCTTTGAGCTAAAAAGTATGGCAGAGCTGTGAGATATGTAAGTTTGGCTTTTGCTAAGAATTGCTAGTCAACTGCTTTGAGACAAAATAAGATCATGGAATATTCCAAACCACAGGGGAAAGCACGGAATTTGCAAATGCCAGGGCTTGTACAGTACAAAAAACCTCAAAACATTAGGAACGTTAGTTTCAAAACTTGCGTCTTAACTACATCATGAAGCATCTCAAAATCTCCAGCATGTGTTCTACTCTTTACAGGCTACCAGCAGCAATTACAGAAGAGTGAATCCCAGCTGACAGTTTGGGAGTGAGAGAGGAGAAAGTGATCTACGCAGCAAAGAAATCACATCACAATTTTTTTCATCTGTTACTACTAGCTGCTTTTGGAAGGTCATGCTTGTGGGATAGTGAGCAGCATCTGTCTCATTAGTTCCAAAGTCTGCTATTGTAGGAAAGTAAGTGTTTAAAAACCCCTGACAGATCCTAACCAGTTCACAACAGTCTTCTGAGGACCCAGGCTTCTTATGATTCTCAAATTAAACAAAATCATTAAACAAATCAAAAACTGAAATGAGAAGCTTAGTTTTCTGAAAATTTTAGGTTCATTTAGTAATACCCATTATACCACAGTTCAGGTGACCAGTATTGATTCGTATTAAAAGAAAGGTTTAGAGTTTAATGATAGAAAACCACAGAATCAGGCTTTACAATCTGCTCTCCTGCTTTGTGACCACAGTATTTTTGTATATTAATGTGTAATTAAACTATGCAATTATACATATGTTTTCTTAAAGACTTTGATCTTGCAGGGCACAGTAAATTTGTATAGAGAGACCTTATATAAAAAAAACCCAAAAGACAATATAGTATGTAAAGCCAAGCTAAAGATGGTTACACACAAAGAATTCAGGTTTCATTGGAAGTGCTGACAATTAGATAAAAAACTGGTTTATAACAAACCCATGCCTCTTCGTAATCAGCACAATCACTGCAAAGCCAAGCCTCCTATCTCTCAGCATTACTGTTAGCAAATGTCTTGGTAAGAGAAGCAGTAACTAGTTTGAATAAAAGAACACATCAAACGATGGGAAAAGTGGTACACTCACGGAAAGGGATTCGACTCACGAAATCTGTCATGAGATCCTCCAATTTGACTAAGACACCATTCAACTACAATTAAATACAGAGCACTTCCTTTATGTCCATAATAAACTGAGGTCACAGGCACCCTGGAAAATCCTCCTATACTCTTGACCTAGAAAGTCCAAACTTTTCTATCATTTCCTTTAAATAAAAAGAAAAGATGACCACAATCAGAGCAAATGGTCTAAATCTCATCTTGTAGGATCCAAAATGCAGATGGGAATAAGGATTAGACTTTGCTATTTGAGAGGTAGTCAATCAGGGGTCACCTGAGGACCTTAACAGTAACACAGAAAAAACCCTAAAGCTAGCATGAACCTGCTATTTTTATTACATGTTTTTCAAAGGTGTTAAGTATAAGAAACTGTGCTTATCATACCTTTTCAAATTTTGTTAGCAACTCACGTAAGCTGAAGCTCAGACCAATCATCATCATTAAGCGTCCCCCGAAGCCTACATTTTCCTGGTATGTCTTCCAAGCCAGGTCTATAGCCTTCAAAAGGTTTCTCTCTTTTTGTACCTATACTGTCTCAAAACTCTCTGCAAACTCCTGCACGTGCCTCTCTCCTGGGCTGTGTTCCCCCAGGGGCAGTTCACGCAGCACCATTGGCGCAGCCTCCCTGTCCCCGCTCCATCCCACAGGCAGAGCACCTGGGCATGAGCCACTGATGCCAGGCGATGCTCCTTGCAGGTTTAACCCAGACCTATGGTGCTGTAAGGATCTCCTCGTCTCCACATCGGGCCAGGACTGCCTTCAGCTCACCTTGGCAATGACCTGCAGGCTCCAAGTGCTTCTTGCAGGCCTGAAGCTCAATGTTTGGTCTCAATGACCCCAAGCAACAGAAGATATGCTCCACCAATATATGATGGGTGCAAAGTGTGGGGAGAAGGAGCAAGTCCTTCCATGTTGCTTCACTCAAGGGGAATAAAAAAAGTAAAGAAAAAAAAACAAAGAAGAAAAAAAAAATCTCCAGAAAAACTTCTGCTTATGGAAAGCACCAAAAGTCAACTTTTCAGAGAAGTTGAAACCAGGCACACTTCAGTCTAGGAAACACAGCAGCATGACCAGACAGAAGGCACTTCTCTCCTTGCCTTCCTTGAAGCCAGCCAGTGGTGTTGCTATGGCAGTAACCAAGCCACCCCCAGCCCACTTGACTTCGCCCAGCGGATGCCCATTACAAGAAATCCAAAAAGCCACTTCATTTGTTTAGGGGAGAAAAAAAAAAAAAAAAAAAAAGGAAAAATTCTCCAGTAAAGTATCCCACTGCAACCTCCAAAGCCTTTGCTGAGGATCTCCTCCTTTGGTCCTGTCTGTTCTGAAAGGCGTGAGGTAATTTATCTCCAGCATTTGTTTATTATTTTAATCAGCATCCTCCCTTCCAGCAGCCCTGGTGCTGCTCTGTCGCCAAGCACACTCCCCCTTCCTGGAGGCCTCCCCGGTGGAAAACCACCGCCATCCCTAAGGCTGCCGAAATCCCAGACCGAAAAAAAACCCTCAGTCGTTTCTTTTTCTTCCCCTTGAAAGTAAAGGTGGCTATTTAGTCACTGAACAAGTTTTGGAGCTGTAAAAGGAACCGATGCTCCACAAAATCTACACTCACCCGCCGCCACTCATGAGGGCAGGGTGGGCGTGGGCAGATTGTTTTCAGATGGGCCTTTGGCCACCCACAGGAAACCTGACACCCCAAGGGTGGCTGCGAGGAAATCGCTCAGTTTCAAACCATTCCCTCTGGGAACCCTGCCTGCATGTGAAGGCCTATTTAAGCTGCTAGTAATGCTTTCCGTACAACCACACATTACTCAACCGGCAAGAAGAGTTTCAGTAACCGCCGCCAGCACATGAGAAAATGTATAATTTAAACCAAGCCAACAATCTTTCATCTGCAAAACCCGTTATAACTATTACCCGTATGACCATGTCGGGAATCACGTGCTGCTTTTATTTTCTTTTCAATTCACCTGTCATTTGAAGTACCGGTAAAGTCACCAATAACAGAACTATGTTAAAAAATACTCAGGTAGTGGGCTGTACACATACAGCTAGTACGGGTTGGGATTTTAAGAGTAAACATCAGATTAAATAAATAAATAACAAGAGTAGCAGGACTTTTGCTTATTTTATTTGTGCTTTGCCAGGTGTCTGTATGTTTTATGTGGGCATATTACACAAACTGCAGAAGTGCTTGCAAAAATAAACACAGAAAAGTTTTCCAAATAAAGAATGCAGAACTAGACCAGCTTTACTGCATAACTGACGGGTAAGCACAAACTGTCTGAATTTATTCCACTGCTTATGGAACCAAAAAGCCAAATTATTAATGCAACATTATTTAAATCATGTTCAAATACTGTTATTTTCTGTATTAACCACTTACAGAAGGAAAATAGAACGTTAGAGTGAGAAAGTAAAACCATCCTGCATGAGATTGAACTACAATCTCTCTTTCAGAATCTCTCCTCTCCTGCAAGACAGACACAAAGTTTGGTTCCTGAGTACCGCACACACTAAGGCTTCCTTTCGCTGCTCTTGCAGAAAAAAATCCCTTGCAAACTAGGAAGAATGCAGCATTTAAATCCACTTCAGAGGTACTAGTGCATATAAAATGAAAATGACTGTCAGGCTGGATCATAATGAGCCTTTATAACTCCAGGATTGTATCCAAATAGACAACATTAATTTTACGCTTACTCTCAGGATTCATACTTAGATAACATTTCCCAATTTTCTGTTGTCATCAAAAAAGATCACACATTCTAGACCTTTAATTACTATTAGATACAAATGTAAATGCCCTCTGAGGTGGATAGGTACCATTTTGTACAATTTTATAGAAGTAATCAAATACATACATATATACAGAGTGTTGGACCAATGCTTCCAATAAAATGGCTTTGAAAATTGTACTGAATAACAACTTTTTCAGTGGTCCTTTCACATGAAAGCACACTGCAGTATTTGAGAAATTCTGCATTTGTAGAGAAAAAATAAAATAAAGTAATTGAAATAATCTCTGTTGACTATATTTACTACAGCCGGTACATGTAAAGACAGTAGTTGTGTAGACAACACTGTTGGATTATAACTTCAAGAAAAAAAAGAAAAAAAAAGATGTTATTCTATGGCCTCTGGAGGGAAAAGTATCTGATCAACTTGGAGATGACTTTACATACACTCCTCAAGTTCAATTTCAGAAAAAATAAAAGCCTTTCAATCTGCAAAACAAGATTAAGTATGTGCAAAGACACTACAAAGAATTTGCTTTGTACTTGAGGTGATGTGAAAAAAATGCAAAAAATCTGTCATACTCAACACAATCTGACTTTTCAATACAAACTAAAGAAAGGAGAAAAACGGAAATGTGAACAGCAGCAAGAACCTTAATAATAAATGAACCAGGTTACTTATACACAGACCATACACATACTTTACACGATTCATAAATAACAACAACAAAAAGATAAAAAGAATAGTGTTCCTTGTGTGACTCAGATGTAAAGGATGCAGACGTCAATAGGTGGTTACAGTAAATCAATACATCCTGGTTTCACTCAATACATGCAGCTTCAGGCAGAAGCACAAAAAAAAAAAATCACTTGGTCAAAAGTATTGTGGTATTTTCTCTTGTCTTGCAAAATACCTGGTGTGAATCTGATCAGACCAGAAGGGAGAGCTGCTCCCTCCCTTCTACAGCAGGTCAGGTTTTACAATACAGAGTTAATACACAGCTCCAGCAAGATCAGTCCTACACTAAGGCTCACCAACAACTGAACTCAACATGAGAGTTTCACTATGTAGAGCTCTTCCAGCACAGCCTCGTTGATAATTTCTACCAGAAGCCAAAATCACTCAAGCAACATAGTACTGCAAGGACCAGAAATTCATCAAGACAGATGGACAAACCAAGCTCTTAAATAAAGTGTCACGCTTAGACAAAAGTCACAAACATGACTGCCCAAAATGCCAACCAGTTATCTGTTAGTGTTGACTGTGATGCAGACTATGAATTACATGAAAGGGTTTGCAGAGAGGCTAGAGATTAGAGCCAAGGCACTGCACTGGTTTAACTTCTCTTTCTTCATTTCTTTCTTCAAGACTAAAGGGTATCAGTTTGCCCTGGGAAGGTATTTTTACACGGACCAACCAGTCACATTCAGTGATCTGCCCTGTGCAGTATCTGCCATATACAATGACAGAGTATTGCGTTAGGTAAGCACAGATAGACTGTGGCTTTCTTCATAAAATGGGGCATGAGACAAGACTTCAAATCTCAAAACCAAAATTTGTTAGGATTTCAGATGAGCTAACATAGTCTTGGCAACAGACAATGTTACACTGTTGCAAAAGATTAGTAAAGGACTGGGTGCTTTGGTGGTGATTTTCCCCCCCCCCCTCATATTTTTAACTTCTTTGGACAACACATGCCTTTCAGCTTCATGAATCAACCACGATTTTCTAATGTTTTGGACCTGAATATAGGCTACATGTTTTAATTTCTTTGAACTTCCCAGAATCACCCAACCCTAAAAGCAGAACATTTCACATGTACTCAAAACACAAAAACCCATAGAACGTACTTGGAGTATATCTAAAAGAGATTAGACGTCAAAGGGAAGTGTGGAGAGAAGTAACACCATGGCATCCATTTCAGGCATGAAGTCATTGACAAATGTAAGAGATCAACACTTAAACTCCACACATAATACATGGGACAAACTACAAGATGAGAGGCTTATTTATATATTCATTATTTGGTAAAGGATATCCATCTCAAGATACTAAAATTGACCACTGAAAAGCTGATTAATTTAGTAGTTTTTAGACAATTAATCCAACCACTGCAAAGACCATGAAAATTATATTTTAATTTCAGAGTTTATCATAAATAATTGACAGAGCATCTTAAATTCTACAGTACTAACTTAGTATCTGCGGATTAAAATCTCATTCACATAACATACTGCGGTTTCTTCCAATTTTACTTCTAAGCAAAGGCATTAGACTCAAGTACCTAACAAAGTTATATTGCCATTACAGTTATACTGCATAATTTATAATTTTGCCACACTCCAAGTACCAAGCACAATCTATTGACTCAGTCTTCCTCTATATTATTTTATGCTCTATTATTTAATACTTGGTCTTATATTCTTAGCTAATGAAGTGGCCTTATCTTGCAGGAAGCAGAAGTATTACTTCGATCTAGTTGTTTTGTTTTTTTTTTTCCCCAGCCACAAAAAAATTGCTTCTCTGTAAGGTTTTCAGCCATGAACTTTTAATTCTGTATTTGAATACTGGCTAGGCATTTGCTATATAAATACAAACGCATTTTGAATTTCTAGCATAACCATCAGCAAGGTGATCTTCTGTATTTAAAAAGGGTATGACATGGAATTTGTATTATTTCAAGTAACTTTTTTGTCTATGAAATCAGAATCCCTATAAGATTTATAAAGAAATGTGCTTTCATATCAGCTTTAACTTGCCATAATAAAACAGCCATAAGAAAATTACTTTTGTGAGTATAGCAAATGGATATCTACTAAATAGTTTTATCAAACCACAGGAAGTCAATCTGTTAATTTGGCAAGAAGTACCAAAGTATGCTATTCTAATTTAACACAAAAGTGGGGATTTTGTTTGTTTTTAAAGTTCACTGGGAAAAAAAAAAAAAAAAAAAAAAATGACCAATGACCCTGGACTACCAGAATGTTCAATTAACATTTAAATCTTTTCGTGCTGTGGAGAGTGCATCACAACAACAGCTCACAATGCCTCATCAATTGAATTAAACTATGCCTTTTGCAATGAGTGGATATGGAAAAGTATCTGATGGAGGGGTTACTTTAAAAGTCTTATCACTGATACAATAAGACAACCTTGTCCTTAACGAAATTCATTTTCAAACGGCCCTCATGTGAGTTAGAACAATTCTGTTCAGCGATTTTACTTTTCAGTCAAGGTCTTCTAACCAACTGCACTTTCTGAAGTTAGCAGCCTGTTCTCACAGGCAGCGTCTGCTTCTAGCAGTGATAACGCTCAATGCTTAAAGTTAGTACCAAGGATTGGTGTGTAGACCAAGGCCACTGCTAGATCTTGTGTACCACACTGCAGGGTGCAGAAAGAAAAAGGCCGCACCTTCAGGGAGAAGCGGACAGGACAGGTGATCCTAAACTGACCAACAAGGGATTTCATCCCATAAACGTCATATTCAGTATAAAGCTGAGGGATCACAAGGGTCAAGTTTGGCTCCTTCTCTCTTCTTCAATAGCTGGCATCCAGGGAGGACTCCATCTGTTCTGCCTTCAATCCTAACCTGTGTGTTCCTGAATCCAGTACCAGAATTCTGCTCCTGAACCCAGTTCCCCATCTGCCATCGGGCCCAGTCTGAGACTTCATCTGTGCCTGTTCCACAGCATCAGTGGTGATGGTGACATAATTGTCATCAAAGGGGTTTGGGTTTGATACTGGTTATGTATATATTTGTATATATTCCATTTTTTTAATTATTATTATTTCCATTTTCATTAAAGCTGTTCTAGTTCCCTTTTCTAACTGATGTCTCCCTTATTCCCTTTCTCTTCCCCTTGTGGGGGAGAGGGGTTAAGAGAGCACCTGTTATAGGTCTAGTGGGCTGCCCTGACTCTAAACCACAACACAAACCATGGAATTAAATCCAAAAAAGCTCACCACGAGATTGGAGTTTAAATGTCACTCAGTAAGACTATTCATTCTTTTCACTAACTGTGCAACGATTACCTGAGTCAACTCTGTAGTTATGCAAGTTAAACAAATAAATGTTATTCCTTTTTAACACATCTAGAGCATAACAATAGCATTAAAGCTGCCAGGTTCACCTTACCGTTGCACAGTAACCTCTTAAGGGAGAACAGAGAAGCAATTAAAAGTTTCCAAAACAAACTCATTAAAAGGTAGTTGTGGCTTTTCTGAAGTGAGATGCTTCAAAGAAGTTTTGTAAAGCATATAAAAATGGCAGAACGTACCACAAAAGTTGGAGAAGAGGGACAAGAGTGCAGAGAATTGAGTTTGCACCACTCCTGTATGCAAGTCACACAGTGCTGTAGGTGATGCTTATTCACAGCAAGCATTTCTCAGTAGGGAATCAAAGGGTAAGAAACCACGTTCCTCCCATATACAGGACCAGTAAGGGAGATCTACTGGGTCTTTTAAAATCCACAGCAAATCCCTTTTTCTGCTCAACTGCACACCTCCTGGTACCTGGCAGGTATTATGATTTTCAAATTTATAATTGCCTTCAGGCACCCGTGCTCTGCAGCATACTACTTCCCTACACCTATGACAGGTCTCCTACAGGAGAGGCATAATTGAGTCCAGCATGCTCATACTTGCTATTTTTCTCCTTTTTGATCTTTATCCTATTAAGCATATTTGGCACATCTTTTTCGTGGAGTAAGCTGTGACTGCTTACTCTGGTTAGTGACTGCTGTGGTAGGTGACACCCATCGTCTTTACTTTGTCCTATAAAGTATTTGGATGAAGTACTAAGTTTGCATAGCTATCAAGGACTACAGAGAAACACAGTTACAAAACTAAGGAGAGAGAGTTGCAATATCAAGCATTTTCAGTCAACAAACCTGATTCTATTCCATTTAGTTTCCTAGCATGTATCTATGTGTCTCTGCTTTTTGATGTACATTTTTCCCATTATATAGCTAAATGAATGCTCTCAATCATATTTATCTCAGAAGAATCCCCATTCAAGATTAAGCCCTACAAAGATGAAGCAACTCATCTAGTTACTACTGAATTCAATAAACGTTTCACTGACAAGGAAAATAGTTAAGCTGAATTCCATTAATCAAGTTGCCAACAAGTTGCCACCAAGTGATTAGGACATAGAAGTCCTGCATCATCGTGGGCCAGAAAACTAAATTACAGTAGACCTGTGATTAGTCAAAAAAAGAGCTTTATATCTCCTTGGAAATTCTGTTTCATTCTTTCTGAAAAGAATGAAACAAACAACAAAAGCAGCTCTTGCCCTCAACTCCAATCCGCTGCTGAAGTTAGATTTGACAGTATGAACACAATGCACAACAGCAACGTTTGGCTCCAGAGACACAATGCACAAAATTATTATAGCATTTCAAACACTCTGTCAGAATTAAAGAGACTGTTTGAGAAATACACAGTTTACCATTTCTAAAAAATTCACATTAGATCTTTAGCCACAAAAGCTTGTACACATCACCTTATAAGCACGAAGGTGATCTTACAGCCTAAACATGCTCATAACAAATACTTTTACTTTCTAACTGCAAGAAATGTTCTGGTTCATTCGTTATCTCTTGATTTTTTTTCTCATAATTATCTCCAGCATTAGAATCTCTAAATCAGGGTACAAAGGTAAGGGAATAGAAGACAACCCTAATAATAACCAATGTTAGTAAAAAATTAAAAGATTCATGAAATGGATAGGTTTATCAGCTTTAAAGTAAATAGTCTTAAATATGCATTATAGAGTTGACTCATGACAACTGCTGATGACTAAGTGCACGTATCCTGATATTAGTTGTTAGGTAGCACAAACAGCTTTTAAAATTGTCAGATAACACAAACTATTTTTAAACATAGCTACCATGCAAAAAAAAAAAAAAAGTAAATTTTTGTCTGTTCAAGGGCTATCAAGCAGAACTTATTTTATGCATCAGAAAGAGAAGGAAAATTAGGGGACTTAGGGTTCATGGAGTTTTCAGTTTCCAAACTTTTAAAATAACTGGATTTTTCTTATTTAGCTTCTCTGTTTTAAGTCATAGCTTATTTCTTTATTTGTATCATCTCAACTGAACACAAAGAGAATAATTTTTAATTGTTTTTAACTGAAGTTGCTTAAGTACATAAGTACTTAATAAATCAGTAAGTGTTCCAGCTATTGTAAAAAGTCTTGAAAATCTAAGTTCTGATCAAAGACTGCCAATGCTCAATGTTGTTAAGAGAAGAAATTATTCTATTTTGTAGCCAACACAAAAACAGGAAGCATCATTCCCATGACCATTTCCTAAAACTCTAACACATGGAAGGAACACGAGAAAGATCTTCATGTGCAGCAGTGACAGTTCTGCTATTAATTTTATATGCACATGTAATCAGAAACTTATCCTGCTTTAATCAGTGAGGCAAAAATGAAAAAGAAACCAACCCATAATGCAGCACATCAAGTTAAAGAATAAAGTTCAAATTACACAGATCCTGTTAGAAATGCCCTTGCTTCTGACTGAAAATAAGCTTCCAAAACAGATTTAAAGCTCTACAGAAAGCAGAGACAAGCCTCATCCAAAGACCTGAAAATTTAAGAATAGCAAATAAAAGACTTCACTTTTCAGAAAGCATCAGGGGAACCAGTCACTGTATGTTTTCTTATCGCTGGATTTTAAATCTTATCCTCACATTAAAGCTTCCAACAACCATTATCTATGGGCTTCCAAGGGAATACCACATGCTTTTAAGTAACAGGTGGTCGACATCAGTCTTTCATGTCACGCTGCTGATCTTTCTGGCATCTCCCACAGCATGAAGTGTTCTCCATTGCAGTGCCTGAATGTCTGTCCTATCATCTTTACTTTAGACAGGTTGTTTTGCTTTCCATCTCCCCCTCTTTTTTTTTTTTAAAAAAAAAAATTGATCAATAATTTGGTCTCTTAAAATGATTGCCAGTATTTATCAGAATGAGAAAATAATGTAGAGTCCCAGTAAGAAGCAACCATTTAGATACACCTTCCAAAACCATAAAGACCTTACCTAATTTCTTTTAAGGTTACTATATATGACTGCTAGCAAATTCAGGTTTGCTTCAGTGTCAAACTATCAAAACAATCAATGTTTGCTTGGTTAATTGTTTTTCCTGTTCATTTGTTTTTACCTTTCAATATACTATGCAGCTCTCCAGAGTAATTTTCTTTTTTCAATACCACATGAAAGAGACAGGAAAGTGCTTGGCCTCCTCCCTTACTTATTGTCATGTGATAACTCTGAGCTCAGCAAAGTGAGATGAACATGACACAAAACCCAGCCTGCCTCAATGCCTAGTTTACACCATGCTTTCTATTTGATAACTTATTTCAGTAACCACAGTCACTTTACCAATCATTTTCTGGCTAAAAGCTACTCAGTATAAAACCCAAAAAAAGCAAATAGATGCCAAAGATTCAGTCTGTGGTATCTGTAGACTTCACTTTTGGCATCTGTAGCACCTCTGAAGTCAGTCCTCCTATGCCTCAAATATTTACAATAAAATAAATAAATAAATAAGATGCTCAAGTCTCCCTGAGGTGTACTGGTCACCTCTAGGTGTAGAGCTGTGTTCCAGGAATCCCAAACCTCTTGTAGGTTGAAGGATTAGAACTAGCATGGATATTCTCTATATGTTCTCCAATTCAACAAGATGTTGGCAGTAATCAATGGTTCAAAGGATACACCCATAGAAGGCTCAAAAACTAGAGCAAATCTGTTTAATTCAGAAGAAGAGAGAAGGAACAGAGGGAATGGGAAGGCCTCAATCATCCTCTTGCATATGCTTAAAGCCAAAACAACAAAGCAAAGGCCAAAACGGGCTGTGCCTTCATCACTGACAGCCCCAGCTCGGTGCAATGCATTGATGCATGCAATGAATGCTGCTGCCGTGCTCTCAGGTGGTACGGTCACCCCGTAGTCTGAGGTAAGCCAAGCCAAAAGACCAAGGTGCTCAGGGAAACAGAGAAACATGCAAGACAAGAGGCTGCCAAGGGCTATTAGTGCACTCACACAGAGGGACTCAGAACTTGCCGCTGGGTTTCTCAGGGCTACTGCTGCAAGCACACTTTTCTTTCAAAATATCCCATCTGACTAAAGTTATTAAGAACCAAACCAAATTTCCTCACAGAAGGTTTATTATCTTTCTGCATGCTGTGCCATTTTGTCAGCTAAGAGGCTCACATAGAGATCTTATCGATGGCCTGTTGACAAAAGTAAAGAGCATTTACAATTGAAATTATGATAATTCAATTTTTACTCTTGAAATAAAATGTAAGCTGCATTATCCATAACTGCAGCTTTAACTCTGGCTTGAGCAAGAAGCTTATTTAAAAACAATGTGCCTAAGGCTTCTCTAGCCCCATTTTATTACTAGTTACTTTACAAGAAACAAATAGGTTTTTCAGATTTATTCAGGCAGAGCTTTCATTGCTTGACATCGGTCAGAAGCTCCATTTCCACTGAATTCTATGCTTTTACTATCATTTAACTCCCATTTAAAGTCAAGGACTCCACCCACTTTTCAAAAGTGCTTGAGTTTGTGCTGGAGTAAGGAAGATGAACATTCGCACATGAAAGGGTAAAATGAAGGTTAGAGTCAGCTTTTCAAGGACACAAGAGCACTGGGACACCAGACAGTATTTGCAACTCAACTTACTTTGGCATTTAAACTGGTAGTAACCTCTTGAAGGTAGTTTTGTTTTCTGGAACCTCTCAAAAAATTGGCTGGCACTGAAAAATCTTGGTCAGCATACAGGAAAATTTAACGAAAAGAGAATTGCAAAAAGATCCACTGCTTTACATTGATTCGTATTGTGTTTTTAAAAAAACCTGGAAGTCTGAAAACTTAAATACTATCACTAACTGAGGATTCAGATAAAAACTGTTTAACTATACGTACGAATAAGAAAAAATATACTTGGCAGTCATGCTGCTAAAGAAGAAATGTAATGTCTATCATGCATGCACTAACAACTGATCTGTGTAGGATCAAATCCTGTTGGCCTTTAAAGTCACAGTAAGTGGAGAAAGGGAAAAGGAATCACACAAAGCAAAAACATAACAGAACAAGAATTTCTAACTAAGTTGTGAAGGTGGGAGAGCCCACTGCATATTCAAGCAAGCAAGGGATATTCAGCCATATCAGCCTTTCATAGATTCTTCAGGTCACTGACATTTCACATAGGTCATCACAGACTAGCTGTCTTCAGAGACCAAGTCCAAACTGCTTTCTGACACTCCTCAATAACTACCAATGAATAACTATTATCTATATGTTTGTGCATACATGGTTTCTCTTCTCTCTGTACTTCTCACCCATACATAAAAAGCAAAGAGCGAATGGATTTGTAAAGGAGTATATTTGCTAAAAAACAACCTTGGATCATCTGTCAAGGGTGTTGAGTACTTGGAGCTCCCCTGGAGACTGTGGACCTTAAAGGCAATAAGTGTCTCAAAGCCTAGGGTTTACACGACTAAAGTTAAAACAAATATGAGTGAAAGTCCACCAGCAAAGAAATGAAGCCCAAAGAATGTTATTGTATAGCTCCAAAAAGTCACTGTAAATGACAAATGCTTCTTTCTATTGTGTCAGACACTTCCAAAACCAAAGCAGCCTTCACTGTTATTACTGCAGCCTAACACCTGCTAAAGGAACCTCTCCTCTGTAACAAGCTGTGCATTTTCCTGTGGTACTTGATAAAAGTTGTATTTTCTGATCTCACAGCTCCTTTGGGACTAAGCGCTGAGGTGGCTCCCGTCATCACAATTTGAGAAACACATGGATCTAAATGAAGTTCTGAACTCATATTGGGGTCCTACTGAAATTATGAAAACATGGGGTAGCTCAAGCCCTGCTATATAGAAAATATAACTAGCACAGTGGTCAGTAATTTTAAAACATAAATAACTTGAAGTATTATGTAGGCCACATTGTCACACATGCTCACACTCTTTCATTCAGAGCTACATTATATGCTGATGGAATTGGTGAACTGTGGTATTTTCAAACAACATTGACCAAACAATATACAAACCAGCTTTCTCAGGAATAGCAAAACATCCTTAAGATAGGCTTTTTGTCTACAATGCTTAACATGCACAGCAGACATACACAGAGTAGAAGGAAAAAAGATTGATAACAGAAGCACAAAAACTACTCATTTCTCAGAAGGGGGATTCAGGAGGGACATCAAAGTTAAAACGTTCAACTTTAAAACCCATATACTTGTGCGAAGGTGGAGCTGTCTTACAGAAGACTGGAAAATAAGAGACATCATTAATGAGTAGTAAACTTTTAAAGTTAGTTTTCTCTACATGATTGTGTTCTGTCTGTTTAGGACAGCAGAGAGGAAAGCAGTGTTAGCAATTTTGGTCTAAGGTCTTCAGGGAAACAGGCTCTGCCCTACTTTGACAATAGTTGTTGCTGAGGCAAATTAGGTCTCTGACAGGGATTAAATGAAGTTCCACTGTTAGTACAAAAGAGCTCCCATTGATTTTAACCTCTTTCAGCTGCTGTAAATAATCAAGTAACCATAAATTTGACAAGGAATAATTGCAGCCTTGTCCATTACACAGTGTACTCAAAAAGGTATTTAAAATCACCTTGAGCAGACAGAAAAGGAGAAAGAAAAGCCAAGCTTGGACAGTTCTTTTCCTTCATTAAGCTCTATTCTACAATGTCACCTGCAACCATACAATCGTCTTTCAGGGAAAGCGGGGAAAGAGTTTACTGCTCTAAGCAGTAGTTTTGAAATTCCATGCTCTGACAGGGTCAATGGACTCTTAATGCTACCAATTAAAAAAAAAAAAGGAATTTATAAAGTTTCACTTAATCTGCAGACGAGCTCATTTGATGTAAAGGTTACCTGTGAGTAGTGGACCCAGTGATGCATGGCTCCCAATAAACTTCTCTCAAACTAAACTTCCACAAGGCTTCCCTGAGTCCTGATGGGAGTTCCACTTGTGTTCTTGTAGCCTTCATTAGTAACGCAAGACTGACTTTTCTTTAATCTCTCGTCCTGTAGCTACCAGACTTTTTCCACCAGTCATCTGTATTTCAGCCTAGACTGCCAGTATTCCAGCTATGTTGAAGTGCCCGAATAGGATCCTCCTTTATCAAGACGCAGTTGTTATATGCTAAGGCAGCAAACACCTTTCTCCTAAGTGACATGCCACTGGTACACCCTGAGACCAAAAGTACTCACTATTAAACATGAGCTAACACCCATGTGTGAGGGTTGCAACAACTAAATACATCTTCTCTGGACAGAGACTCTCAATACCTAACACTCAAGTATTTTTGGCTTCAGAACACGCAGATAATCTCTTGCCTGGCTATGAAATTTTACCATCTTCCAGAAAGCTGACAAAGGCAACCATGCACAAAACATGGGTGTTAACTTCCTAATTCATAACTTTATAATTCCTAACAAGCATCAGGAAAGCAAACCCCAAATAAAGGGAGTACATCAATTACCTTTGTTATTTCGAGCACCTACAGATGTCCAGCCACCTTGTCTTCAACCAAATCAAGTCTTGTAACAATGATAAACTAGTCTTTAAGCTCATGTAAAATAAGAGTTTAAACAGTTGCTGCAAAAAGAGGTGGAAGTTAACATCGGCATTTCCTACAGCTGAGTCTAAGCAAGAGGATTCTTAGCAAACCTGCGAAGGTCAGTTTCCCATAAAGGGGCTGCATTCATTGAATAAAAGTTAACTACTCCCCCTCTTTTTAAGTAACTCTTTGGTGGTCTCAGTGAAAGTTCAAAACACTTTTTTTTTTTCCTTAGAAAGCATATCATTTTGCTAGTGAAGAAAATTACAAGTCAAGTACTCAAATATGTAATATCAATTTGGATTTGTTATATTTGTTGATATTGGTAAAACTGCTAAAGAGAATGAAGAAAGAATCAGAATCGTTTTCAGAGAGACAAAAGAAAAAAAAGAGGTTCATTATTATTTTTTGAAGCACACTTAGGGATGTTCCGTGATTTCAGAAGATTTTATACCCATTTTAGCTCTTGCCTCTTACTATCTCTTAAAAGAACAATCAATCTCTTAAAAGAACGAAAAAGCAGAGAAAAGCTTTGCTGGTCTCAGATGAGTTCAAGCAGTAATAACTAAAAAAGCACTTACAGTTGTCAGGAAAAGACCAGTGTTTATATCAGCTTTTGTGCTAGAAAGCAATCATGTCTTAAAAACATGCAATTATGGAATATTGTGAACAAATGAAAACTAAAAGTCAGTGAGGGTGACAGTAAGAGGATAAAAGTTCATCAGACAAGCTCATCTGGCAGTTTACATCTCCACATCTTCCAACAACCCAGACAATACATAGCCACACCAGTTTGGCAGAGTTAAACAAGGCACTAGGTGAAGTTACACAGAAAAGAAATGAAGGAGAAAGGAGACAAAATATGAATGACACCTGCTGCTTCTTCAGTGTTTGACATAATTTTGTTGAGATCTTAATGATATCTCAGGTCAGTCCCTGATCCTCAAAGATTTAGCTATATCATACAAGGACAATCTTGCTACTGCAATTAATTACCACATGCAAAGTACTTTAACATCTATGGACGGAAGAATCACTACTTTTGCTACTTTTATTGAATAAGATTAGGGAAGAATGCTCATGAAGACTCAGGTACCAAATTTAGATTTGCTACATTTCTGGTATTTCTGAAGAGGCTGCTGTTATGGTAGAAGACTTAAAAGCAAAATTAGTCCAAAAGATTTTCTAATACCAAGAACAAAGGACTCCAAGGGAAAGAGACCAGCAAACCTACCAAACAAGAATATAATTTATTAAGATTTATACTTTCAATAATGACATTGTGAAAACAAAACAAAAAAAAAAAAAAGAAAAGAAACCCAAACACTCAGTACCCTGACTATTAGAAAACAGGAATTTTGGTAGAGTTTTGTGTTATTTTCTCTTCGATTCAATTTAAGTTTTGATACTTTTGCAAGCATTGCATGACATCGTACTGACTTAATTTGCTAAAAGTCAATATCCACTGAACGCACATGACCCCTTTGACTGTTGCTGTCTTTTATTCAGGATAGAAAAGATAGTTATGCTGATATGAAGCTGTCCTGCCACAATGAAAATAAAACATCCAAACATCACACCCATGCTGCATAAACCTCCATCACTGAACACAGTGCTTCCCATGTTACCATCTGCTGATGTTCTGGATGCCTAGATAAGCATCTGGCCTGGTCTAAAATACCACTAAGATCTTTCTATTATTATTTTCTTTAATGGCTCTGAAAATACGCACTTGCAAAAATCCATGGGGACAACAACAGAAACACGAACAAAATAATCCTTTAGAAGAGCACAACAAAAGCAATATTGGTATTGTTTTCTAAATGAAAGACCACGCAGATCAAGGTATGGGCATGCTTAGAAACACCAAAAATCAGCCTAACCTATTTATCTTTAACAGATTCACATAAAATAAAGTGCATAGTATGACAGCTTTAATAAAAATGAGGATTCTGTGTGGAAAAAAACCGCTGAAACAACTGCAACAAGAACCTTCACATTTATCACTGTATTATAGGAATTGAGATACAGTAAATTAATGACTAAAAAGTAGGTACATTGAATCCCTGGAAAAACACAAGCCAGTGTTTTTAAGGTATCAAAGGTGAGTATGCAACACAAGCACTGGAAAAGCAGGGCAGATACACCAAGAGTTATAAAATACATATTATAAGATACACCAAGAGCAATAAAATTCAACCGGCAGACCTTCAACCAGTAAACAGTGTCATTGTATTCATAGTATCTATGTTATTCTTCATAACAAAAGTGACTGAATGATATCTGTTGGGCATTGTCTGTGGGCTAACTTCACTGACTGATTTTCAGTATTTCAAACTGAAAAGTTAATTTTTGTTGAAAAGTACATCAACCTAGCAAATATCTGTGGCAAATCAAAGGCAGAAACCAACCACAATACTATTTGACATACGATTAGCACAAGTTGTGAGGATTCTTTTTCATGTAATGTTCTCGAATACGCAAAATATGAAGGAATCATTGCTATTTTTAAAGAAGAAATACCTGCTTTCAGTGTATGGTAACAACCTCCAGATTCTGAAGAGGATTAAAGAGATAGCTCTTACAAGATCCCTTATCCATTTTAGATGCTACATCCTAAAAACTTATTTGAGGTTAAATTTCCACCTCGTTTATGCAAACTCCCTTCAATCATTCCTGAGACTTTGCCACTATTGATTTCATTATTTACATCTCTGCTTAGAGGTATCTTATTTTAGCTGAAGTTACTCCTGCTGATAATTAACAGCCTAACCAGATAAAGCTTAAATATTTTAAAGGTTTTTTATCTATTATGCAACGTTCAATTAAACTTAATCAAAAATTGCAAGTGGAAACAGTGCAATTTTCCAGGCAGATAATGGAAAAAAAAAAAATCATAAAAGCATTTTACTTCTGACCTTTAAAACTACCATGTCCCTATCAAGTATTTTGCTCATTTTGGAAAAAAAAAAATCCTCTTTAGCATTTAAAATGGAATAATTGAACACATGATGCAGAAACTGTCTGCAATCAGCTGTACCATAACTGTATTCTACTACTATGAAAAGAAATAAAATATCCCTTAAAACACACTAGCAATTAATGGCAAGCAGCATACACAGAGCAGCATTAGTAGCCGGTATAAGGGGTAAGCAAAATGTACACTCGTCATTATATAGAAATCATATCTCTCTGAACATCTCCAGATTATTTTCTTGTATTTAAAAATACTAATAATCATTACCATATTTGTGTACATTTTCATATAGTCACAATAGATCTATATAAGTCAAATTGAACATTAATTATACTTGCAGCAAAGGTACATTTTGAATACACAATTCTTCCTTGCTATAAATTGCTTGCTAATTTAATTTATAAAACTCAAATATAGACGACACTCCTAATCTGAAAAGGTTGCACGATTGTGCAATCCCAAACATAAAAATTGTATTTGAGTTAATCATACGAAACTTCTTTTTTTCGTAAACTACATTGTCTTGATGCCATTTGCATCATCTGATCCTTGTTCAGAATTATTACTGACCCAAATTAAGGTCTTATACCAATACAGAAGCAGAAACCTCCAGAACTGCTCGTGAAATCACAGTTCAAATAAGTGAGAGTGGGTGCTGGGGATGGTTGGTTTTTTTCTTCACCTGTCTAAATTTGGAAAGGAATCTTCCCTTTTCCTGCACAGCATCTTTTATTAACAACTGTTTTTCAATTTTTGGCAAGTGTAGCACTTGCATCTGCACATACTAAGGTTTCGTAATAAATGAAAGAAAGAAGTGAAAGAATACAAATTGTGCCTTCTAAATTACTTGCAGCAGGCTTCGCTGTGTTCATAGCTCTCTTGCCATAGCACCAGTTAACAAGGCTATTTTCAGTAACAGACAGAATATCAGTAAATCACATAGGGGTATCCGGACCTATTAGCCTAATATCAGTAACATGCTGAATACTGGAAGACTGTATGTAGATTGCAGCTTTAAATTGTCTTATTAAAATAAGCTCCCCATTTGATCTTTCCTTTAGTCAAGTTATAAAGAAAAAAATCTACTTGAGAATCCATATAATTTAAATATACACTAGGGATGCTAAAACCAGCCAAATTAAGCATCACACACGTAGAAAGTATCATATGACATCAAGAATACATCTTTATTAATGGCTGTAGACCAAACTTGAAGTTCTATTAACCTTCTTACCCCTAAAAGTGTTGCTGCACTTTCTTAGGTGCTCTTATCTGTACATTTGGATCAGATCAGCCTGTTTGGGATCAAATTTTAACTATACCTTACAACATAGATTAAATTTTCTCATTCTGAGATATGCAAAGCTTTCCTTTCAACACTTAAATTGCTAAAACAAACCAAATCCAATTCCATTTAGTTAATCAGCCAGAAATGTCCTGAAGTAGCCACCAATACCCATGATTTCTAACAACAGAGAAGGATGACTCATGCTATCATAAAGCACAGATGAGTTAATCCAATGAGAGATAGAAAAAAAATGTTTTTCTTGCAGTGATCACTTTGAGCAGCCTCCAGCAAGCATCCCTCTCTGGGAAAACAGAAGCTGCCAGAGGGACTGGAAGAGGAAAGTTCTTACTGGAAATCTCTGAAGAAATTCTCTAGAGTGAAGAATGACTGGAAGTGTATGAGAAACATTAAACCTAATTAAAAAAAAAAAAATCTTTCAAATTACAGTTGTGTTTACTGTTTTTAAGTAACTGCATTAGTCTATGAAAAATATTTGAAATAGAAAAAAAAAAGCCATGCCAGATTCTATATTTGACTTGCTTTCCAAACATTTACTTCCTAACTTCAAGTATTAAGTGAACATATGCGTTTTTTAAACTCAAACAACAACAAGAAAAAAAGGTGTATTTTAGGGAGAAGAAGTTTCCTAACTATCTTCTGTAAAATGTTCCATTTAAGACCCGCTCTGGTATGTAAATAGCAGTGTTATTGCAAATGTATTTATTAGAAGAGGCTTTATGTTTTTTAAAGGTAACATAATATTTTCTACAGCCTTTCATTTACCAGTCTTAGTTTTTTGAGGTGAAAATCGTAAAATATTAAACTATAATCCATAATAAATTACAATTGAAAAAAGGATCTACTTGAAACAAAGGAAAATAGGTTGTTTAACATCTACATACTTCAAAATATTTTCAAATTCCTTCCAGAAGTGGGCAAATTTTTTGTCTTACTAGCATTGTGAGGATACTGTAGGCCATGCAGCACACAAAATCTGAGATAAAACTGAGAATTAAGCGAGTGAGAGAAAGTTCAGGAAGCATGGTCTCCTGACAATAGAGTCAGTATTGACAGAATGACAGAGAGGATTAAGTGGCACATACAAATTAGTTCACTTAAGATTTGAATTACTAATGAAATGAGAAACATCTGCCTCTCTTACCAGCTTCTGTTTAACCCTTAAAAAAAATTAAGCCTCAATTGCCCTGATACAATTGTTACATGCAATGTCCACTGAGCAGAGTTTTCTTGGCTGTCCTTTTCCTTGTTTAGCCACAGTGATTGATGAACCTGGAAGAGAGACCCTGCAGAATTTGGGGAATATTATTGATCTAAGGCTGAAATACAAATAAATGCCTCTTCAGAAAGTAATAATGTAAGTCACATTTGGATCAACTCTGGGAAGACTGCACGGAACATACCTGCAGTGATTCTTTGCAATGCCATCTGACAAGCATGGCTTAAAAGAGCAGCTAAAAGCTTCATCACTTAAAGCTGCTGGAAGCAAGACAATAGAGATGGAATGAGATCAATTAATAGGAAGAAAAGATGCAACTGAACCCAAGCCAAGGGCCCAGGATCACTAAATCAAGACTATTCCTGGAGAATATTGTTCCACTCATCCAGGAAAAGCATGATCTAATATTTAAAAAAGACTTATAAAGGGGAAGGAAGATAACAGCACAAGGCATCAGCCAGCCAACAGCCTGAAATTCCAGTTGGAAATTAGGGAAAGAAATTACGCAGCACTGACAAGAGAAGAAGGAATTACTTATGTAATCATGTAATCAAGTAACCAACAATTCAAAGGAGTTTTAGAAAGGCAGTTACCCCTCCAATCCCAACACAATGAAGATATTTTGCACCCTCTTGACTACTGCACATTTAAGAGATCTAGCAGATGTAGGCACAGGAGTAAGTTTTTCACTGATGGCAGCAGTACAGTTTGGGAATACATCAAGGCAAAGAGGATGATAATGTAAGTTAATTCATAAGAAAGCATCTCCACCTAAGTGTTCTCAGCTGTGCAATAACAGGTCTCTGTTCAGTCTAACCAATGCAAAGAGTGACTTAATTTATTCTTTAATATAAATTCGAGATCTATATTTTCCACTGAAAAGAGTAAAAAATTGCAGTCTGTCTCCACACTCTGCAGGTTATTACAGTACAACATTAATTCACAATAATGTGAACATCCCAGGGAGTTTTCTTATCAGTCCTCCACTACTGCATGATCTTGTATTGCAAATGCCCTTCAGACAAAAATTTTACTTTGAAACTGATGGCAGAGAGAAGCAACAGGAGTAACTTCAAAGTTCTACAAATAAACAAGGGCTACAGAAAACATAGTTACCTACTTTCACAGATGAGCCTAACTGATACTCATCATGAAGTCATCAGTAAATATATCATAAATATAGCAATTCAAAGGAGAGCTACATTTAATATCTTTATAAAAATATCGTTATGCTTAGTATCAGATTCTTCGCTCAGCCACTGGTGTAAATATTCTGTTTTATCCATATATATTCACATACACACATATAAAGAGATTTTTAAAGTCTATTGATTGTAGCATTTTACTCAAAACCAGTTCAAAAGTCATCCATACTCTTCCATTTTAAAACACATTAGGTTCATTATTTAGTGAGCTACAGGCTACAACTAAACTACTGACATGAAAACTGGGCTAGAAGGCACTGACATCTCAAGGACCTTGTGTGTGCCATAGAAACACTGAGGAAAGCACCTTCTTCATATATTGCTAAGCTATTTTCTGAAGTACTGGCAGTGCATTGTAACAATTAAAAGACAGATAAGCAAAATCTAAATAATACAAAAGATGCTTAAAACAAATGAACAGCTAGCATACTGATTTACGGATTAAAAACAAAGGGCAAAGAAGGAACACTTCCAAAACAGAAAAGGAAAGGCAAGTAGTAGTGGAGGAGAGGTTTTTTTAAAATTATTTTTCTACTTGGTTAAGATATAAAAAAAATAAAATACAAGCCTTTATAAAATGCTACACTGCAAACTGTTATAATCCAAGTTATTGTGTTGGGGGAGGTTATAAAAATGAATTATAGAAATGACTGAAAACACAAAGAAAAAATATGTTTCTGCTCTAGGACATTTTTTATTACATTTATTACTGAAAAATTTTGCTATACAGCCTGGTTGGATGCAGTGAATTTACCAATGTCATAATCCTACTACTAAATCAACTGATCATGCATCACCATTTGTAAGAAATGTATGAATTTATAACAGATCTACAAAGGTGGTTTACTGCAGCAAGACAAAAACCAGGTATCAAAGAATTTCTATACTCCACACATTAGCTGCTTGCTGAAATAAGCAGTTTCAAAAGTCAAAACTGCACAAAGCATGATCACAAAAAAACCTAACTGTGGTTTTAGTGAGGAGTGATGTTAATTACAGCAGCTTAAAAATAATAAAAAATAGCCTCCCTCATTATTTACCTTGAAGATGACCCAACTTAAGATAACCAGAACTGAACTCTGTTTCCACCTCTTCCTCACCCCACCAGCACTTGGATACTTTCACACTAGCATAAGGGCCACTGGCAGCCCAGGAGCATCCCTTCCCCTAGAGAGAAGGAACGCTAACAACAGTTGTGAGGAGTTGAGTGACCCTGCTGAGTGATGCCTACAGCAAAAAAAGTTGCCCTATCAAAGCACAACTGAACTGTTAAGTGTGAATATTTTGCATTCCTATATATCACTAATTGAGGGGGATGCCATTTGGAGTTTTGTCAATGCAGAAAGGAAACCATTACTGCTAATGCAAGAGGTAAGAGTGGAGGCAACAACATCTGCAAAGATAGCCCCAGACAGTCACACCAGGGATCAAGCAAAATCAAGAGCCAGAGCAGAAATGCAACACTTGCAAAACAAAGCTGGCACTGCAGATGAGAACGGAAAAGAGAATATTTTGAGTGTTCCTAATGCCTTTAATATAAATCTGGAAAAACAGAATATAAACAATTGTTTTTTGTCACCAGGGAAATTCCATGTGTGATCTTATCGATAATATTTTTTTAAGACCTTTTTTTAGAATATAAAATAGTCTCCACCACCAGTGATATATAAAAAAAATAAATTTTCTGCCTTAGAAGATTACTCCACAGAATAAGCATTGTTTGAAATATGATCGTATCTTCTGAAGCTCATAAGCTACTTACAATGTACCATCTCCAAAATTCACCTTCCATAGATGCGAGCGTGGAGCTAAATGAACACAGTATTTGAATAGTTCAGCTTTTGTCTGTTTATAAAATAAATGCCTTATGTATTAAACATAAGAAGTCATACTTTTGCTGCTCCTCCTCCCACTTTTTAAAAAAATGTCTATTATTTTCGATCATCGCATATATTCCAACGAGAAGCTGACAGTATATTATTACAAACATGTATTTTGATTATGAAATATTCTTAATGCACAGAATTCCCAAAAGTCAAATATGAGGCTTCCACATTTGAAAAACTCATATCTGATGTTTCCTGATTAATGCAATATTTATTGAGTGGTTGTTTACTTCATGGGAAAGTATTTACTATTTAGCACCATATTGTTTTCTGTTCAGTTGGTTTTTCTTCTCAGTCTCAAGTTCTGGCTCCCCATTCTCTACATTAGTTTGTTCCCTACAATAAACTCCTTAGTACATGGACGCCATCACAGGGCCAAGCAATTCAGCAGAATCCTGAACATCCTTGTACAATAGCGTAGAGCAGAAGTCTTACCATCTTCTAGGCCCACTTGTTCAATCCTATAGACTCAGGCTGTTTTCTCTTTCATTAGTGCCATCAGTGTAAGACAAGTATTTTTTCCAGTATTTTGTATGCTTTAAATATGTTAGATTAATACCTCCCCACAAGCAGGGCAGAGGCAGAAAAAGCATGTCCACTACATCAAAGATGTGTCATGACCTCAAAGAGAAGCTACAATTTCAATAACTGCAATACTTTAACGTTCATATTTTCTTATTAAAGTTTAAAAAGAACTTATGCAAAAGAACGAATGCCTTAGACACATCTGAACAGGTAATATGCTCCTCCTTTTTTCTGAACGATGAACCACACCTATCCAATAAGCACTGTGTAACTCTCTGCTCCACAGTATAGTATCAATTATAGTGAATTATCAAAAAGAAAGTTGTAGAAACTTCAAGTTAAGTTATATATTCACCCTCATTTTTATTCAAGTTTTCTCTATAGGCATCCAATATCTTCCTAGAGTTGGTTGTCACCTCGAGAAAAGGTTGTTTTCACTCACTGGACAGTCCTACATCTAGTTCCAATACTACAGAGGCTCACTCCAATCCTTCTCAATTGAGGCTTATTTCTCTATTATATACTGCACCAAAAAAAAAAAAAAAGAATAATCTACAGATCATACTTTTTTTTGGAAGTGTGATGGGTTATTGGGTCACTCACAAGCAGCAAATCATCTTGGAAAGGAGAAATCAGCGTTTCAATTACATGCCTTATCTCTGTCAGAAGGACATAAAATTCATACTGCTTCCACTGGGCCTTGTGCAGTAGCATTGATCATCCCACGAGAAAACTGCTCCACTGGACAGAAAAAAAATTATACAGGAGATCCTGGATTTCAAATCAGCTTTCAATAACAGATCCAACACTTCACACTGCTCTTAGCATCTGTGTACAGCAATCTTTTCCACCAGTAACTCATACTTTAAGGGAGAGGGAATGAGACTGAATACAGACATCTAAAAGAGTCTATGCTGCAGCGTTACACACCTAATAAGTCATAAAAGAGTAGCATAAGCTTGGGCTTTCACTCACTCTCTGAACTAGCATCTAACAATCACTATTTCTGAAATGTCAAGCACAGACACCTCCACTCAATGAGTATCCAAAGATGAGGGAGTGAGGCATGGTGGGCAGACTGGCAAAAGTTCAGTAGCTGACCTTTCCCTCACCCCAGGCGGGAAACAAGCCCAGGCCTCAGCAGTAAGGTCTGTGGTTGTGTCAAGCAAGCCTGTGAACTTTGTACTCTACAGCAGGTCTTTTGCTAAGGACAGCACTCCCCACTAGAGGAAGACAAGCTATGGCTTGCAGAGAATTACATGGATTCACCTTCACCCAAGCTACAACCAACCACAGTCCTGCAAAAGGATGGGGACTAGGCCCAGTACACGAGGCTAGCAATTTGAGAGAGAGGATCCTCCTATCTCCTGCTGTAAAAACAAATCCTGTTAGCTTAAGAGACAAGAGAAACATCCTCACCTAACAAAGAGCCACAGAAATGGTGAGGTAGGTTAGCTGTGGAGGTCACTTTTTCAGACAAGTAGAATTGGCAATTCCCCTTAAAATCTGATTTAAATCAGAAAACAAAAAATGTAATACCCTGAGAGGTCACAGAATGGATCTGATATCAGTCAGAATACAATCATAAAAAAAACCTTCCAGCCTGGCTCAGATAGGAATGAATAGATACACTGTATTTTTATGCAAGTCTGCTTCAAAAAAAGTTAACGTTCATCAATATCTTTGTGTTATTTAGTATGTATGATTGATTGCTCTTAGCCACACAACTCCCTTGTCTGACATCATTGGGCAAGGACAACAGAAATAAAAGATCTACAAGTATCTCTGCATGTTCTTCATGAGCTCTGGCTTTCAAGTATCATAAAATCTGATACTAAGACTAGCACCTACACCAGTTTTTGTGTGTGGGTGTGTCATATGTATTTATATACATACATATATACAATATACTGTGTGCATTACACACACATACAAAGGATGTGTATTGCAGAGGTAGAGAAAGCTTTCAACTTCAGTGTGTTTAAACAATTTGCATCAACAAGACAGTATCTAGCTACACATTTCCTCTGCACAATCAGGTTTCAGTTTGACAATTATTTTTAAACCCTGATTGCAAAAGGGGTTGATTAGATCTGTTAGATCTACCTCTTAGCTTTTTAGATTTTGAATGCAACAAAAATGTCTTAATTCTTTTGTAGTGATCAAATTCTCATAAAGCTAGGAAGACCACGTTCAGGGACAGAGTCACACTTAATTTTATGTCTACAAACAGTAAGCTAGAGCCTCAAGTCTGATCATGTTGCAACTCTGGAAATACATTTATGAGCAAAATCTATTTGTGCACTCCTAATATTCTTGATAATGTTTTCTTTGGCTTTTAGTTTGAACACCTTATGTTGACAGTTGATCTGAAGACTTTCATCTAATCATGACTGACTGATCTCCAAGAGACTTCAATCTTGCCTGGAAGACAATTTCTTTAAAATATATCTATTAGACTGCATGCACTGCTTGCAAATAAGCAATATCAAAACACAAATGAAAAGCATTTTCTCATAGGAAACTAGGAAAACAAGTTCTAAAATGTTAGGAGTACAGTCAAACCAGTGAGTTACTTCAATCTATTATGTGGCAAATAGTAGACTACAGGGAAAAGAGACACTCCCCAGAAAATAAGCAACATCAGCTTTACTTTCATTTTTACTTTATGACAGTTAGAAAAGGATTATGGTTGAAAAAATCACCTTTTCTTATCATAAGTAGCCATGTTTTCCTTCCATTTAGAAAGAAGAATGTTTCAGAAAAACTCCATCTTGTTAATTTTCCATTGATGGGCAGCAAGAGACAATTACTACCACATTTCATTCAGCTTTTTGACTAGAAATAAAAGGTTAAAATGTCAACTTGTCCAAGTCATTATTTTAAAGTAATAGCAGCATCCACAGTTCTCTTCATTTTGAAGCTCACCCTTCTATGTACAACACAATCTTCATGGCAAAGGTTGGCTATATACATCCAAAGAGACAAAGTGATGGTATCGTGTACATTGAGAAGGGGGGAAAATAATTAAAACACACCACCAAAGCCAAACAAAGAATCCCCAAACCAATTTTATATCTGTGATACTTAAAATTAGTGATGCTGAACCACCACAATGATTTCTAATTGACTACCCTTCAATTTTTAGAAACATCCCTGAAGTCGTTCTCGAAAAAGCATGGATAAATATTTGGAAATAACATTCACTTTCTACAAGAAGGATTTTAACGGTAAAAATGGCAGATTAATACTGAACATGTAAGTAACTTTCTGCTGTATCTTTATTTTGAAGCACATAAACTCAAGCTGCTTTTTGTATTCACATACCCTGGGTTTTAAGTTTCTTCACTCCTCCTGCCATATTGGATTTACAGCATCTGCCTACTAGGAGACAGAATTGCATGGAAGTTACACTAAGAGGACCAAGTATCCTCTTTGCCATAGTTAACATACTGTTAAAGCAAAACGCCGGATACAACACATGTAGAACTTCTGCCTTCCACATAAGTTTCTCCTGAAGAACTCTGTTAACCAGGGATAAAGCCTAGCTGAGCGACCATTTCTATTCAACTACTGATCAGTTTGATGTCGTTTTATCAAGCAGTTTTATTAGCAGAACTGCAATAGGGACAGCACTTGAGGTGCTTTGGGAAGTAAACATACATTCAGCTTTCATAGAATGGCACAACCATTTAGGATCAAAGGGAGCTCTGGGGTCAGCAGCTCAAGGCAGGGTTAATTTCAAAACCAAGGTTACGCTGCTCAGACCAATGTGCAGTCTAGTTTTTTCTCTCTGTGCTCCCCTTCTAATTGGCAGTTTACGACGATTCAAACTAAGAGAAGTTTTCTCACATCGTTTTGTGTTCTGCATTTTATGCAAAGACTTTTACCAATGCATATTAAACACATTACACATTGAAAATAACAGATTAAAAAAATGAAGGCAGCAGTGTTTTCGATGGCATTTGCTGTCATCTTCCTCTCCTTACAACATATTCATATGAACTACTGCAGAAATGTTTATTACTTTAAAGATGATGAGCATGCACACGGAAGCAATTAACAAATGAAATGCCGTGGAAAATGCTACTTGAAAGATATGATCTTTTGCAAAGCAGCATCCTATAATGCAATTAAAAAGAACATTACCAATAGCTTGCCAAAGCTGCACAAATATCATCATTCTTCTGATGAAGGCATGATGAGAAATAGTTTATTTTGTGAAATCAGTGTGTTGCATATGACTGTGAAACTTTCAAGCTATGTAAAATCACCTATGCAAAAATACAGTGTGACAGCTTACTTGACTGTAAATCAGTTTGCCTTGCCATTCTTACCATTCAGTTTGCAAAGAATTTGTAATTGCAACAATTTAGCATTGCCAAAGAATTCAGAATCAGTTTACTATACAAAAAGATAATTACAGTTTAGTTTTGGGTAAAATAACTCAACAAACTAAATTAAGAGGAATTTCTCATTTTCACAGAATAATAGATTATGTAGACATAGTATTTTGGCACTTAAAAAATACTTCCCGTGAACAAGAAGATGAACTATTTTACATTATGTTCCTTTCAAAATTAGCTGGTAAGGCAATGCTAGTAGAAATAAAAACTAGCAGTAATTAACATCTATATTACGTATATAACTAAGAAACATACTGTTTGAAAAATATTATAAACTAAAGCTTTATTGGCTCTCCGAGAAACAGAATCAACAGAAAACAGCTGAATACTCAGGTATAAAATATTTATCTTCTTTTTTTTCCAGAAAATTTGTCTGAATAAATACAAGTTTTTAAAGATAAATTTATTCTTACGAAATTATCTAATTTACTCTGCAAGAAAATATTACTGTCATCAGGTTCTATATCGTCCCTTAGAATAAGAGCCTTGAGCCTATCAGAATATTTGGGGTATAAATATAGTAACTTACATGCACCATCACAAATATAGTACCATAAATGAATTCCTGAAAAAATTATAAACTAAATACACACAAGAGTAGAAGCAGGAATTCAACTGAAGGCAACACGAATGAGCTGAGCAATGTGCTGTCTGCCCTAGCTGCCTTTCAGAGAAGACTTCTGGCATATTTCACTGCTGTGCTTGATTCTCTCAGAAAACATGGGCATGTGGAAGATAAGATGGCTGCTCAAAGTTCTTCCAAAAAATACAAATCCATCCCCTCCTTTCAAAATGGCAATGAAGGAGACTGTCAGCTTCCACCATTGTTCAAGTTAAGGCCAGAGCTGGTTCACTGATAGGAAATCAGCAGAGCAGAAGGCAGCTCACTTCCACCTACTCACTACTTGTGCCTACTTGAACCTCTCTGGCACTCTGGCAATAGTTTCCACCTGCTACAAACTCCTGTATTTGCGAGAATATTGCAAGAAAATGACAAATATTAAAATTAAAATATTAGCTCAATTGATTAGAAGAGATTCCATCTAATTGCTTATTTTCTTTCCGTTCACATAGAAGCAATATACACTTAAGAGGGCAAAATTAATTAACTTCATGTACTTTGCTAGTTATTAATTTTGTATTTCAGATAAAGAAGTGAAGACATTTTAATTAAAAAATATATGGGCATTAAGACTTTCCAAGAAAATAAGTCTGGTAAGTTCGCTATAACGAATTAATAAATATATTGTCCATTACATCCACAGATGTCTTAATTGTCCTCTTGTTTCCTTCAGACATTAAAGAAAAATTCTAAATCAAGTATCAGAACCAGCTTCATTAAAAAGAAGGTTTACACAGACATGAACTCACTCCTGTCATGTCAGGAGTTTTTTTTCCCTTAATTAGGCTGATCAGTGTTGCTACCCCCGCCCCGCCCAAATCAGTTTTCAGAAGATGTAAAATACTCTACAACACGGAGAATTCCCGTCCTCGCATATTACTTTTCTAAAAACATGTATTTGCTGCTTTTGCCACATGAGATTTACAACATTGTTTCACAATGCTGACACACACACATACAATCAGCTTCCTTATGAAAATCAAAACAAACGAGACTAAGATCCAAACTAGCCCTTGGAGAGTTTCGATTAATACACCATCCATTAGGCATCTGTTTCAGCACACAGTGCAAACCTCTAGATTATAGCAGCATTAATAACTGTCCACAGACAGAGACATTTACATGAGTTTCTATAATGAAACCACTATGCACAGTGCAACCCTCGGTGATTCATTTGGCCTTTACCATCACATAGAAGTAAATTCAATTTGGCAAAAGATTTAGATTTGAATAAACATCCTAATCCATCACTGATGACTTAAAATCCTTGGCACTTCCTGCTCAGTATTATTCCAATTTAAATGCATTGAAAGTAATGCAAGCGTCAGTATTTCTTTAAAATTCTTTTACCAACACCAACTCACAGGCAGCTAATGCTTTCTCTGCTTTCAGTTGGAAATTATTGTGGTTTTCATTTATAAAAAGAAAAAAAAGGAAAAAATTGGGGTATTACAAGGTAGTCAAAAGGCCATATTCAGTCAAGAGAGCACTCAAGCAGTTTGTGGTTCATCAAGACCCGTTGATTAGGTTAGCTCCAGCTGCCACATGCTTGTGTCCATAAACCACTCACCTTAGAAGAGGACAGCACCTTAAGATAGCAGCACAGGTCAAAGGAGAAGACTCAGCACAACACAAAATAGTAGAGTGTCTTTCTGTAAGCAAATGTGTCATGCCTGCTGCTTTCCTCTCCAGCCCACACAGGGTTGGATTTGGAACATCAATGACCAATAGAAGGTTTGCTCCCAGTCTCCAAACTCCCAGTGAAGCTCATGTATGTGACAAGGGATTCAAGATTCTAGCCTGTGAGGGGCAGAAAGGGAGCCTACTCCATAACAGTCATCTCATTACTAATGAGACCAACTACTTCTTGATGAGAAAGTTCCTTCTCAAAGACATTTCTTGGTGGAAATATACCCAAACAGCTGTCATGGCTTCAAACAAATGCAAACAATGTCTTCCTCAGAAGAGAGCCGAGCAGCCAAATACCATGGCAAAGTACTGCAGTTAACAAGACTTCACCTGCACCTTTTATTTGTTCACTAGTTTAGTAGTCTTTTGAGCCAAAATCCATTTTTTCCACAATCTTAGGAAGATCGGCCATAGTTTTTCTAGAGAAAAATAGTAATTATAACAAAAACCTCTTTAACTGGTAGAAGTATACCTCTCGTTGAAAGAATAATTGTACATTTGTTTTTCACCGTTAACTTGCTGTTCCAGTAACTTAATCACAAAGACATGCATCTCTTTCTCCTTTGCAGTAAATAACTGTTTTTCTATAGTCTATGATTTCATATTAGATAAAAATATAATTTTCCAGGCCAAGATTTTTAAAAATCATTATAAGTAATACACGAAAATTCATTCTATTTATCGAATATTTCAAAGATCTGTCTAAATATGGAAGAACTCTATCAATACTAAGGAAGCAGACAAGACAGCAGTCAAAGTATTTCCACGGAACAAGTATTCCGTAAATATGGCAACAAGAGTTGATAGATGGTGGGCTCTACGACATACAACGCAGCAGAAAGGAAAACAGGAAGACAAATACATGATCTTATAAGGCTTTCTTTACTTTTAAATCCAGTCAGCCAACCAGAGCATCACTTTTACGTATACCAACCCCGATTTACTTTCGCCATGGCCTTACATTAGAGGAAGCTTTCTATAAAAGCCCACATTTTAGAGATATCTAAATGAATCCCAATAGAGATTGAATTTACTGAAATCACACAAAAAACATGATCAACATGAAGAGACATATTGTTGCGATTCAATTTGTTGCAAACACTCAGTTTCCATATGTCCGAATTTGAAACTGAAAAATATTTTAAAATGTCTTTAAAGTAACGATTTAAAGAAACATACACAGGTTCAATTCAGATGTAAAATATTTGCTAAGTATTCAACCCAATGTGCAAAAATTAAGATTTTGTTATTCCCCATTGAAGCAGATAGTCTTTTCCTCACTGGTCTCGTATATAATGCAGTAATGAAGTTAGAGAAAACCCCCAGAGGGACCAAAAGTCTGCTTATGATTGTCACAGTCTAACAGGGATGATTAATGTCAGCTGAAGTCATTTAATAATTTGAGAGTCTTTAGAACAAGATATGCAATTTCTTACAGCAGTAAATTAAGCATTCTGCTCCATTTTTGTTTTGCCTATATGACTCCTTTGCACAGTTTGAAGGACACATCTTCATTTCACTGCCAACGAGAAGTACTATTATCATGGTACTTGGATTTGTAACATTAGTATTCTTCTTGCTAAATGCAGCAAATGAACTGTGTGCTGGAATTGCAGGCGCTTAATTCCTTCAGTGGTATCTTTTCTAGACCGTATGTCCCACCAGTATTAAGTACCTATTGTATTAGGGGAATTTGTGGAAGCTGATATGGTGTTAGACTACGGCAATAAGTACTTCAGAAAAAAACACTATTTACTATATTTCTGGTGATTTTGTAATGGAGGTACTCGCATTCTATAAAACTCCCGTCTCCAAGGAATAAAATAGAATACGATAATGTATAATAAAAAGCTGCATACATATGTTTATTCATAAATTCTCATACGTAATTTGCTTTCACAGCTGTTTATTTTACGTTGTTTATACACGTATTGACAAAAACTGGCTATTATATTAAGCTTGAATTAGAATATTTCATGTTATCACTCAATTACTTGCTGCAATATTACATACATTCATATTGTAAATAAAGATGAAGTGTACCTGGGTTTTTCTAAGGTTAATGCAAAAGAACGTTGTGTTTTCTTAATTGGTTTCACATCACCACAGAACCTGGACTTAAACATGAAATGATGGACTACTTTCTTAGAAGAGGTTGTCTAAAGTGACAACATTTCACCCTATTAAAATACTTTAGTCTAAACCTAATTTGTAGGATATTTACAAATTAATACAAGTCTTACTAGTACGCAATCTCTTTTCTGTTCATAGTTTGACACCTTGGCACAACTTTTTTCATAACTTCTCTCCCACCACTGCTCCTGTGAAAGCTAGTAAAATGAAAGGATGAGATTCTGCTACAAGTAAACAAAAGCATATCTCTCACTTGAAGGAGTCACTGCTCACATTCACAGTCAGATCTTTAATGGGTGAAGGAAGAGCACATACGGTACCAATCTTCACCCTTCACCAGAAACATCCATTAGCACTTCAGCTTCATACACATTACTTTGGTTAGTTTTGGATTTTAAGCTCATGAGGCAGACCAATAATCTTTATTCAATATGGGCAAATTTTTGTCAAGGGTTTTTGATTGGTTAAAAAAAAACGAAACAAAAAACCACACAAAACAAAATAATAATAAAAAAATTTTAAAAGGCAAACATTAAAAAACAAAACAACCCCAAATCCTTAATATTAGCAATACTATGGTGAATGTGCCAACTTTGTCCTGTTTACAACACTACATAGAAGTAAGGGTTTTTAAGGAAGGTTTTCTTCTCTTTCAGTCGCTTAGTATTTTTTCTCTTTGTTACTTCTAGTATGACTATTTTTCTTTAACATAGTGGATTAAAATTATTTAGAGAACAACAGAGTAAGCTGCACAGTGCCTAGCATAGCAACAGTAAAACATTCCTGTTTTTAAATCATTGATTCACCTCAAAAGTGCAGTGGTCTTTGCTGCATCACATTGGTGGCACACATGATCAATTAAAACATCCTGACCACCTTCACCTGACATCTCCAGTTCAACAATCCAGTTTATAGTGTAATTTCCTATTGGCCCTCCAGTACACAAAGCTTGCAATACGTGTAATTAAATGTCAACATGCAGTTCCAGCTTTCAATTCATCCAGCTTTTCATGGATAATTTTCCAATTCTTCTTTGCATTCATAACACCTCTTAATATTATCTCATCCACAAATCTAATCAGTAGACACCTTTTCAGGCCATATTCTGAATTAAAATACTACCTCATGCTGTCCCCTGGATGAATTTCCCTAATTACCATCAACAACCCAAATAATTTCCTCTTCAGCAGAACTACTCATTATTGATTTTTGATTAATACCTTACTACCTTGAGGTATTTTATTAATCCAAAAGAACAAATGGGTGTCAGCCCTGTCCTAGGATAATATTTTCACTGCTGTATTTGAGTTTACGTGGATGAAAAACTATCACATTTCCCAAGTTTAAATCTTGCCATTTTTTTTTTCTTTTTATTTTCTTTCTTAAAAAAAAAATAAACTCTGTCTGATGAAATTATGCTCTGCTTTCCGTGATGTCACAAGATGGTCATGAATACATTTGGGCTAGAACAGAAGGATTTACACTGAAAACAACAGCTTATTTATTACAAATGGACACACAATTATCAATGTAAACAGAAATAATCATTCAAGGGACAACCCAGAACAATCAAGTTTAGCTCCTAAATACCAAATATGAATTATCCTCTTCTAGTGCTTGCTCCATTCTAGTAACTACATACATTCCATTTGCTAAACATCAGAGCAATGAGATTCTAGCATAGTCTTCTGACACAAGCGGTAGGAACAAACAACCGAGCAAACTGTGCTAAAAAAAAATAAATAAAAAAAATGAATAAAAAAAATGTGGTACTATTTCACTATTTGAGCAAGTCAAAAGAAATCCTCTACTACATGAGATACATCAGTATTTTTCATACATTTGTTAGCTCATATGCACAAATCTCAACAAAATATTCATATCTAGAGAAAATACATGGAAAAAATTTTCTTTAGTGATGCAGAATAGCTGACTTCATTTGGCAGATAAGGACACATTAAAACTGTTGCTGTGTTTCATCATAAAGTCAAATAAACTTGACTTTGTTTTCATTTACATGCTAGCACTTACCAGGGTAAAAATTACATTTAGATTATCTATTTAATTTGCATTATTCCTCTCCTATGCAGTATCTGAGCCAAATACTAAACTGCTGTCATTTAGAAAAATGAGAGAGATTAAAAATCTATGTTCTCTGTGCACTGAATTGTAATGGGAAGTTTATCAGAAGAATTTTTGTTCATTAAAAATGAGTTTGTGGGTCTGAACTACTGAGACAAAGAGAACACTGGCAAGAAAATTCCCACGCCAATAATCACTGCTTTGCCTTTCTCAGAGGAGTCAGTAGATATCCTACCAAAACCACCAAAGACAGGGGATACAATCCATATAAGACTAAATTATGCCTAAGAGAGCACTGGCATTTCCAGAACTTGATTGTAAATATCCCTTTTACCAGCTACAATTTGTTTTGATATCCAGCAATTCAATGAAAGTAGGTATTCTACTGGGTTGCAAATGTCAAGTACTTTTAAAGATTCAAAATCCACGAGTCAAATACAAAAGCTTAATAGTCTTCTGTTTCAAGGGCTTTCAGGATGCACTTTGTTCCCTTTATAATTTTATTCTTTTACTTTTTTTTTTTTAATAAAAAAACAACTCTCAGATTATCACATAATAACATGGTCCCTGCGGAAAAGTGCAAATGTTTTGAAACTCACGATGGTGCTGGTGGTAGTGAACTCAGCAGTAACCCAATTAGGAAGAGATTAACTGAAAATATCTGTGCATGGATGCATCCACACGTTCTCCCTCCCCTCTGTGCCAAACAGTCCTCTCAGATCTAGAGATGCTCGGCTGACTTCCACCCAGCAACTGAGGACTTAGAAATTTCTTTCCTTGATATGGTGTAGCAAGGATGGAAAAAGATACAAGCAACTGCTAAAGCAAACAACTGAGCAAGTTCAAACAAGTTTTGTCAGCTTTTCTGTTTAACTTTGTTTATGAATATAGGTCAGTGTGTAAGGAACAACAAACGGGGCAGCTCTAGCAAGCGAACAACTAATTATGTGTGTGCCTGTACAAGCATTTTATACATCTATGCTGTAGACACATTTCTAGATCCTTGCAAATAATTTTTCTCCTTTCCTTCTGTCCAACAAAATGTTTTTCAGGTGGTTAGTTCCCAGATGTCAACTGAAACACCTTTTACCTTCAGAGAACAAAAATAGCTTTCTAGCCTAAACGCATGGTGAAAAAAAAAAAAAAGGTGAAATCTAAAAGACTTGAATTTGATCCATCATTATTTCAAGGCAGAAAGTCATTTTGAGCAGAAACCATAGTTTGCGTTTTGAGAGAATCAAAATAGAACATTCTGACAATAATGCTGTACTATCGATTAAGAGCAATTAAAAGAAACAATGAGAAATCTGAAAAGGTCAACTAAGTACTCGAAGCACTTACCTGTAAAAAGCAAGTAATCAGCCTCTCTGGCTAGAAAGGAAACTGCTTTTTACTTTTGCTTCTAAATAAAGGCCGAACAGGTGAATGGATAATTCTCTCCTCTAGTTCAAGATGAAGAACAGGATAGACAACTAAGAATGAAACTTCAGAGCAGCTGCCAGAGGTCGAACTACACCGTGCAAAATGGTGTGCAACAGCAGGAATCCTTCTTTTGACACACTCTCCGTCTCCAACTGTTACTGAGCCATGGGGTTTCATGGATCAGACACTACTCAAACATTATGTTTAATAACCCTGATAGACTTTTTTTTTTTTTGCCATGATGTCAAAACGCTTGAAGTTCATTTTTACATTTGGCCACTATATCACCTTGCAGAGAGGAGGTCATATGACAAGGTACTTCCTTTTATTTAATAACTTGCTGCCTCATTAGATACCTCCTCATTCCCATGTTAGGAAACAGAAGGAACAAATTATTCCCTCTTCATCTTCTCCCTGCTATTCAAAGAGTTTATAGAGTTCAATGAGATGATTATGGGCACGTGGTTTTCCATATTGAGAATCATAATTTATTTACTTTCATCTCATTCAAAAGCAATCCAGGACATCTGAACGCTCTGCTTGCCTTTCTCGATATCTTTTGTAGTTGAACTGTATCCTTCTGAGGACAAGGCAAAAAGAAAAATCACACAGTGTCCAGTAATAAGATTAACTGAGGGCATGCAGTGGCATAAACAATGCTTTCCATTTTGTACTCTTGATTTTTATTCAAAATTATTAATTACTTTTACCTCCTAAAATTGTCTTTGCTTTTTTTCCTGTTTAGACAACTCAGTACCTGAATCAATACTAAACTCAAACCCAGAACTACCCTGAAGATTTATTTTTCAAGTGTAGCCAATTAAGAACCAATTACTGTCCTAGTATAACTAGGACTGTTTCTTCTGACACAGTCTTTCATACACCATTTTAATCACCTTAGAATGTATTACAGCTTTTCACAGTCTATTTTAGTTTTGCTATCTTTAATACATATGCGCCAGTGCACTTCAACATCTCATTATTCATCCTATTTTCACAAATCATTTACTAAATTGAACTGGAGAAATTCATCTAGAAATCTAATCCAAAAGGAGATTCCTTCTTGTTCCATGACAGCTTGAGGGGGTTTCCTGTTGTTTTTTTAACTACAAAAACAGCAACCACAGTGACTGCTACTCCCTCTCGCTCACCTCCCACCCCCCCCATTTCTTATTTTTTTTTTAAATGTAGGGATCCATAAATAGATATTGGCAATATAAACTAACTATGTTGACTGAATGACTCTATATAGTGGCTTTCTGACTCTATAAAGAATTCTGATAGATGTTTGTAGTATTGCATCTCTCCAGTAGCCTATGTTTGTTTCTCAATATATGACGGTTATTTAATATCTACTAATTCTATTCCTTTCTGTGGTTTTCAGCAGTTGTTACAAAAGTCATATTTGCTGGTCTGTAATTTCCAGGACACTGGAATAGTTTGGCATTTTTATTAAAGCTTTCATAGCATTTACCACCTCTCCACAGCTGGTGATACGGACCAGTGAAGGGCAAAGGTTGTACACCACTAACATCAGTTCAGCAATGCCCTGCAAGTTTTATGTGATAGTACTTCATTATAGTAGTTTGGTTACTACACACTTTAATGCATAATACCTATTTACTGAAACTGCTTCTGTTGAAATTTCAATTTGAGGGAGCCCTTTAACCTTTCTCAGAATGAAGAAGTTTTAATGTACAATTTTTATTTGCCAATGTCAAATTTTGGGGGAGAGAAGGGTCACTTGAAACTAAACAAAACCAGTCCGTGGGACACCGCTGCATCTACAAAATAAAACTCAGACTGAATTCATTTCAAAGGAAATAGCATTTGTAACACAGCAGATACAGCTGTCCCCTTCTGCTCATCCATCTTGCCTTGTTTACTCTGGAACACCATTACCAGCAGCTGCAAGACAATTGTGCCACAGGTAGTAATGCTGCTCCCCAGTCTCCTGAACAAGCTGTATTCTTGGATGCCTCCACAGCCAACAGCCTTGCTCGCATGCCCTTAGTCAGAAGTGTACCTGGCTTAATCTCTTAGTGATTTTTTTAATAGGGTCAGGCTGAATGCAAACAGCTATTTCTGAAATATGGACCATCACATACAAGTGCAGCCTTGCTTCCAAAGTGTCTGTGTCAAGAGGAGGAGTATTTGCTTCTTTTTCACATTCTGTGCTTGCATAAGGAAGGAATGACTGTGAAAAAGATTATTTTCCATTTATTTTCCAAATTCCCCTCACAGGGTGTTTCTTCAGAGCAGAACCAAGGTGCTTCTAGCTAACTTTGCAGACGGTCCAGGTCAGATTATTTTGCTGCATTTGTGTCTATTGCAGGCTCAGACCTCTGGTACTGATTCCTGTTAATGACTTCCTCCTATTTTCACTAACGTTTCAGTCATATGAAGAAACAAATGCAGTATTAAATTTGTACAAAGATTTACCTACCTCCCCCAAATATTCATGTGTAACAAAAAAAAGTAAAAATTATATTTTAGCACAGAAGTTCTTAAATCTATGTGGTTTTTAATAGATATGGCCTGGTTCTCATTCGCAATACAATGTCCTTGTGTATAATTACTGTCAGGTGTAAAGCATCTCAACTTTTAAGTATCATGAGTGGTGTAATCTCTACATGGTCATGCACATCTGTCATTCTCTACACATACAATTCACTTGCTCCAAAATAAAACGCAAACACTAAGATAGATTGGCTTTTAATTTTATGCTGGTTTGTTTGAAAGTCTTATTTTAGCCTAATTTAAACTCTTAATTATTAAATTAATTATTAAATTAATTATTCAAATAATTATTAAATACTTAATTATTAATACCAATTTAAATACTTAATGATGAAAAAATTCTTCCCCAAATCTACTATTACATCATGGTGTATGAAGGCAGGATCCATTTTCCTACAAAATTTGTAGCCTAGGGTCTTAGTCTTTGCCTGGGTCTCCTACATACTAAGAGGAGTAAATAATAGTGCCACGGGAGGAATAAACCCTAAGAGCTAGCAGGGTAAATACACATACTCTGCTCTTATAACCACTTCAACAAGGAAATGTAACAGTGAATTGCCACTAGAGTGAGTACTATATGAATTACTGTTATAGAAATGGCACATAGGTGGATGAAAGTAGTAGTATGCTAACAGGAGGAAAATAATGTCTGTATGCCTCTGAGTGAAACAAAACCCCATCATTTGTTTCATCTTATAAAATTTAACAAAAACTTTAAAGCAGAATAGTGAGACAAATCATTAAGATGTTTTATCATTATGTCACAGTGTAAACATTTCTTATTGTAAACTCTTTTTTGATCTCCAGTATTGTGCTATGGCAGAAGTGGATTATGGGATCTCTGGTGTAGATGTGTTTTTCAGTGAAAACAGCAGGCTTGAGATATCAAAATATAATAGTTTAGCTCCCTCTCCAAGGATAGATGAGCACACTTTCTTTACAGAAAATGGTAAATTATTCAACAGAATCATTATCAGGTCTGCAGAAATTACATTTCTAAAAAGATACCTAGAACAATTGCTGCAAATTTTACCTAGCAAGACCAGGAAAAGAAGCATTACATTTGCAGCAGAAGAATATGGCTATAGAAAGGCTTCACGCTTCAACAGAAATAAAAACTAAAACTTGATAATCAAGACTAATGTCAAGAACTATAGTAACAAGAGCATCAATACATTACCCACACAAACTGAGATGCCACGTTAGTAACCAGTCACTGCCCTCAAGCATTTCATATTATATAGTGATAAAGGCATTTGTTATTTTAACACAAATGTTATAGTATGTCATCATCTTCAAGCTCTCTTATCCCCTTTACAGCAAGAGCACACAGAAACAGCACATGATAATCTACAGTAAAGAAAAATCCTTTTATAGTGGACTATTTGATATATGTTATAACTGTCTTCATAATATATGCTTGATTTAGTCATTTATCTTCACATAGCTATATGCAAATGAAAGCTAATGTCCATTAAAACTCAGACCAAATGAACTGATGAAGTAGAAAGTGATAATAAACTGAGAAAGTAGAAAGCGATAATAAACAGCAAGGAAGCAATATAGCCTACCAAATGACATTCTTTAAAATAAACTTTTCTGAAACTAGAAGAACAGCATTTTATAGAGCTGTAATAGCTTCGCTATTTCACCATGAAGTATATATGTTCACAGAAAACATCAGAGGAGAGAAACTGTATAACAGATTAAAACTGCAGCATACAACAATAATGGACAACAGAACTTACTAATGAAATAACTATACCTTCTCTCCATTTAAAAATATGTATTTTCTTCTCATATATCAATTTTGTATCGAAGCCTCCAGCTCTGGAAGCCTGACACAGTGCAGCTGGTTCCAGATTTGCAGCAATTTATGCTATCTGAATAGTCAGTCAATATTTTAATGTGAGAGGTGGCCATAAAACCAGCACAGTCCTTAATCTCACCTGCAGTAACTAGAAGCTCTAACTTTTTGCTCATCATTTCACCGAACTGTCAACATTTGAGCTAAAATTATGTATTCTTACAGTAGTTTTTTTTTCCCCTTCTAATAACAGGGAAAAGAATAAACAAGAAAAAAAATGTCTTCACCCTATTTCAAAAATAGTACTTAAGTATAGCAGCATGCTTCAGAAGCAAGAGCTGTCTCCTGTATCAATTTTGATACCACCAAATCACCATCAAAATAGACCAAAATTTGACTGTTTCTCTGAGGTTTTAAATAAATGTATGTATAAATAAATAAAAGCCAGGTTTTGTTCCTGGCCAGGAGAAGCAAAAGCTTTAGTAGCCTAAATTTCCAAAAATTTATTTCCATTCTGTATTTCAAGCCTGGGCACAAGCTTTCCATATGGAGTCGCACTAAGGTGAGAGGAGAGTGCCAAAACAAACTGATGGTTGGCAAAGGAATAAGAAAATGATGGTAGATGCAGCATGCAGAAGAAAGACTTGATTGTGCTGTACACACAACCGCAACAGAAAACAAAAACCACCAGAATGAGAAGGTGAGGAGAATGCAAACTGGTGAGGAACCCAGAGAGAAACTTAGGGCCTAAACCCAGGGGGTAAGAAGAAACAGAGGGAGGAGAAAAGCATGACTGGAAGTGAAAGACTGAATTAGGAATTCACAGCAGCAAGTCTTGGACATGCCAAGGAAGATGACTGGGATGGGAATAAAACAGTGTGAAGAGAAGATAGAAGTAGGAAGAAAATGGGACTGAGGGTTACAGTTGGAAGGATCAACATTTGCAGAAGCAAACGAACAAGAAAAGCTATGCAAAGCCTGCAACAGAAGACCAGTATTGGCATCCATCTCTCAGTCACTTTCCTGCCAGCAAAAGAAAGGAGAGTTACTCTAAAACAAATGGACTAGATCCTAAATAAAATTCCTTATCCATACCTAGTTCTGCCTCTGTCATAAAAATCCTGCTGGATATGTGTAAAAACCATCCTATGTCAATTTTTTTTCAGAAGTAGTAAAACCATGTTCCTCATGTTTGAATGCCAGACTTCAGATCCCAGGCACCAGTCTGTAGACTGCCAAGAGCTTGCAGCTGCAGATAAAGTCAATGAAAGTTGTTTCATGAACAACCTAAATACTTAGTAAGTCCAAGGATTTACAGAAAAAAATAAGGGAAAAAAAAAATCTTGAACACTTAAAGTATTCAGAACTTTTTGGACGTCTCCTATTTTATTTCTCTATTTCTATTTGCAAAGTTGAGGTAAGGCCACATCACTCAGCTTAGCAGACAAATTCAATACTGTATATGAAACACTTCGGTACTATAGTGCCATATAAAAATTTCTATATTGTTGTAAAAGAAGTGTCTAAAATAATCCTGCTTACAAATAGAGTTCAAATAGTGTGATCTAAAAAGGAATGGGGCCACATGTTGAATAATAAGGAAGAAAAAAGACTGAGCAGGTGTTCATTAAGCAAGTACCGGCTTTCGCACATTAAATGAAGCAAGAGCAGAAAGATAGCAGAAACATTTCATTGAGGACTGAATCATAACACAGGCACACAAGGAAGGTATATTAAGGTTATGTAAATGACCTTAACTGTAGCATCTCCTAACTTAAAATATTTAACATGACAATAATAATAATGTTTTCCTAATATTTTGTGTGCAATAAAAGTTCACAATCAGTGCAGAAAAAAAAATGGAGTCAGTCCTCTGTCCTCTACAGACTCTTCCTTTCAACCACAAAGCCAAAAGAAGTGAAGCCAAGGCTCAGACCTATCCTATTAAACTTATTCTGTTTCATCAGCACAATGATTGACTCAAGGTGCACAAGACAGGGAGAGAAGGCAGGTCCTGGAGTGTCAGTATTTCTGCACTGAATATACAGACACGCGCCCTCAGCTGATTTGCATTTCTGAAGTTCCCCCAAGTGATCAAGAAGTACATCACATGTTCCAATCTCAGGAAATAGATCTGTACCACTATGGAAAAAGACATCCTTCTATGGTATGGCATCATTAAATGATTATCTATGCTACTTAACTACTTTGACAAGGAGGAAGGTCTGTTTGTCTCCTACCGCTCTGAATATGTACATAGGTCTATCTCTATCCACCTGTCTCCTACTTCACACTTTAGACTAGCCAAAGCCCGGAACACGTTTTTATTTCGCTTGCACAGCACCTGCCTCCAAGATTCTGGGATGCTATCCTGATGAGTGCCTTAAGAGCAATGCTTCTCCTCTCTGATTTCCACTGTATCAAAACTACCGCTTGAACAGCGGTTCTGAAATTCTTCTTAAACGTGAACGTAGCAGACAGACCGGAGTGTGATACAGGCCACATCAATATCAGCAAGCACAGAAGTGCAACAGGAGCAGACCTGTGCAATGCAAACATTTGAGCTGAGGGCCACATGTCCTCTTTCAGTGCTCTGGGCTTCAGGCTAGCTCTCAACTGGCCCTACAGACTGCCTGTCTACCCGTGTCTGGAGCACACAACGTGTGCATTGGGACTGCATCTTTCTAGTTCAGTTACACACAGAACAATATCCCATTTCTGCACTCCAAGTTCACTGGATGATATGAACCAAAAAAAAAGAGAGACAAGAATGCTTTGAGAGATTTCCCTCAAGAGACCATTTCTAATGTGAATGGAATTGCAGATACAGTCACATCCCACTGGCACTGACCAGCAAGTATCAGCTCCAGCTCTCTGCCTCACTCCAACTTCCCACAGTTTTCAAGATCATTCCCTTTCTTAGTGGAAATTTTCAATGATTCTGCTGCTTTGCTGATAAAACAGGTAAAGTAGGAAGTTCTTTGTACAGAAGATGAAACTCATTAAACTTTTGTCGCTGAATTTAAATGTTGTACAATCACCTGCAGGAAAAACCCACATGCATCTGAACAGTTATTCTTTGCATATACAGCAATTAGATACAATTCATTAATTTTCATGGGGGTTTTGCAGTACTTGTCAAATTAGCCATTTGAATGCCAGAGTCATTTTTATATGGAGAAAAAGTATTGAGTCAATAATGAATAAAATTGCAGTAACAATAGCTCTTGCTATCTTTGTAACTGTTCACATACCAAATTTTTTCATGCATGTTAATATTCGATCCTTTTTTTTTTTGCCAATTGAACAGATGGTACTTTGTTACAAAAAAAAAAAAAG
>VWZK01007203.1:264611-458055 GCA_013396935.1 Baryphthengus martii
AAGGGGGGGGGGGGGGGGGAACCCAAAACAGAACTAATGTTGAAAGAGTTGTAGGTTTAGTTACAGAAGCAGACAGGAGCAAAAACAAAATACAAAAGTAACCATTTTGGTGCAACAGAAGTGGAGACATTAACTGCGTGTGTATATTTTAAAGGCAAAGGTTTTACTTCTATAGCATTTATACTATCTCTAAATTTTAACAAGTTGTTTACTCCCAGAGTGGCTCTGAATTCGATATTTAGCTGACCAGGGCTGGAAGTAATTACTTCTAGAGGCTTTGAGGGAGATAAATAAAATGAATTAATCTATAGAACAGCATAATTCCTTTGTACATGCAGCATTTAGAACTATTTGGATAGCATATAATAGCCTGCAATTTACCGAGAAATAATTCTTCACATAAAATGAGTGAAAAGTAGCAATATCACATGAGACTGTGAGATGTAGGATACTTACAATGGGACTAAGAATGCCAGGTACCACTGGTTGAATTTCTGTTCTCAAGCACAGAAGGCTTGAGAATCATATTCCATAACAAACAGTATTTGACAGGACTCATGTTGATCCTCTTAACAAGTGGTATAGTTTAAATGGTTATTTCTTTTGTATTTTCTAGTCACCACAGAGGTCAGAGCTGTGGCTAAAAGCTATTTCAGCAACATCATGCAGACCGATCACCTTATTTCCACCCAGCAGCTCTGTAAACAACAATCTCATTATCCTCTCAGCTATCTGTGACTATACCATGACTTGTTTTAAATAAATATTGTTCCCTCCCTCTAGGCTATTTATGAAGTATATATATTCCTCATCAGCTACTAGGAAACAATTCTATATCTTGCAGCTTTCTTGTCTTAGTTGCAAAATCTCTTCCTTTTTGGCCATCCTATTTCAACTCAATCTAATCAATATGCCAGGCAGCAAACAGGTTTTCTCTTCGATCAAATGTCTCAATTTTCTTTTCAAAGCACTTTCATATACTGTATGGAGACTCTCTTCCATCTCCAATTCATGTATTACATTCACCTGCTGCATGGAGACCTAGATAAGAGTCCTCTTCCAGTGCACTAAGGTTTCCTACTTAAAACTTGCGTTGCTACTGCCAGCATTACTTTTGTCCTCTAGCTAAGAAAATAATAAAAGTCTGCCATCAAAACCTTTGCAACCTAGTGAAGAATCACACACTACTTGTTTAAAACCCATTCTCTCATCACATTTTACGACATTTATCACTTGCTTTGATTAAGACTGAAAATTCTTCAGGTTTTAATTTCCACTTCTGTAAAGTGCCATGCTTATCATGCACTATAAATGCTATATAATGATAATTAAAACCATTAATCTCCTGCCAACAGAATACCGCAACTGGATTAAAGTAGATTAATTTGTTCTAAACATCACAGTCTTTTGATCTGGTGGAAAATGATATCTAGGATGCCTGCTGTATTTCTAGATTGGTTTGTTTTGTTTTCTCCTTATCCCACAGATTAATTCCTATAGTTTAATGCTTTGCTCTTTTCTGTAAAGAATCAACATTTACAAGAACTCATTTTTATGATAGATTAGCTTTTCCAACAGATTAAGCATTACACCTTCGGCAACAGTGAACTATCTGTGCCACTTTCCACAGATGCATGGCGGTATAAGCCAAAATGCACAGTCTTTCAGTACAGCTGCCCAGCATTAACACATCCCTATGCATATATCATTCATAATAAAGCCATTAACATTCTTGAGCAAATAAGTATTTCTGCAAGTGCATGTTTCAAAAGCCTGATGGAACAACAACAAAATAAATCTCTAACTTGATTTTTAATTGGGTCTTGTTCAGGTTCACAAATGAGAGTAAGTCCTAGCCCACACTGGTGTCTGCATGGTAGGCACCAAAGCACACCACAGGGCTGCTGTTAACTCTCAAGAAGTAATAAGCACTAAAATCCACTAGTAGAATACAGCCCAGAAAGTCATGTTTAGTTGCTGCTATTTGTTTATCACACTTCTTACAGCAATGTTCAATGCAGTCTTCAGTCTTCTCCAGCCACTTTTCCTTTAAACTGTCACTTTTTGTAGAGAACATTTTCAAGTTATTTAGTGACAAACTATCAAAGAGTATTTAGGCAGAAGTGGATTTTAATAACCATCTAGACAACCTGAGTACTGAATTTTCCAGTTCTCAGGTGTGTTTGAGACACCTTGCCTTTATCGTTTATCTTTGTTCGAACAAATGCCATAGGTTTACCACCTTGTCTTACACACACACACACGTGTACAGATAGAACTGTATTCTAATTGCATATTTAATTCAACTCGTCATCAAGGCTTAAAATAACAGATTTGCCAGAAAATAAGCCCATTGCCCTCTGCAATAATATTTAACACTGATGAAAAAAAATGATCACCAATGCTTACTATCATTAAAGAGTTCACAATTATCAGACCTCCCAATCTCTGAAATCTCAGACTTCCAGAATCAGGTCGCAACACAGACATCTGGCTGATGTGGTAAGAAACATGCGCCCCAGAAACAGCAAAACTTAGTGCAGGAATCTATAGCACTTGCTCATTGCCAGGCAGCCTATGACTAACTGGGAAGTTTCCTGAATAGTATCACCTATAGGTCAGGCACAGCTGCTTTGCAGAGCACACATCAGGACAAACAACTTTGAGGCTATGGCACAGCAAACTCTTGAGGTGGTGCTAAACCAATGAGAGAGGTTGCTATCAAGTCAGTGGGCTGACGTAGGTGAGAGTGACCGCCTTGCATGCAAAGCCAGTATCCCACACATGCTTAAATACATGCCCACAAACACATCTGAATGAAAAGCTGTTTTATATTTAGGCAAACATAACTATTTAAAACAGCCATTTTGGTTTTGTAAGCCCATTCACACTTTCTTTATGAGTGTCATGGCTTCTTTGATATGTCTGCCGCCCAAAATTATCAGAATTCTTTGAAGAGCATCCTATAGTGTGTCTGTGGCACTTGAACTTACTGTAGAAACTAAGTATTGTGGTTTGTAACACAGTTCTCATCACAAAAATATTGCTGACAATCCTTGATTTGTCAGCTGATCTGTAATGGCACAGCAAGAAACTCAACTAGCTAGCAACGGATCCTGACAGAAAAGGAAAATTACCTGCTTTCTTGTATCTACAAACACTTCACAATCCAGATCACTGGCATGGTGTGAGACACACGATTCTTGCACCAGTCCCATCCTCCAAAGCAAGCTGAAGTAGCAGCAGTAGCTGGCCCAGCAGAGTAAAGAATCAAGAAAGAAACGCAGTGACAAAAGGACTCGGTAAATTGAGGTGCTAACACTAGGTAAGAGGGAAAATTGACAATTCAGTGATAAGCTTTTCTAGTATATTAATAAAAGATGTAGAACAATCCACCTGAATGCTCACAGCTCACTAACTTCAACAACTCTTAGGAGAAGCAATTTGAATTGCTATCCAAACCCAGAATCACGGACTGCAATTTAACAGCTGGGCAGTGGAGAATAGGAGAAACAGATTTGGCAACACCTTCCTTCAAAAAATGTAATACCACTGTGCTGAAACAAACAGGATTTTGAAGACATCTTTGCTCCTGAAAACTTCTAGAAACAGAAGTCACTAAAGCTTTCTGGAGGCTGTGAAACAAACACACACATGTGTTGAGAGAGTCAATAATTTTAATTTATTTTTTTAAACACTCATATGCAATAGACAAAGTATAAACCTGAAAAGACCAAAAGTTATTCTTACTTCTTTAAAATACACCAGGACATGTACACTGATGTTTTCTGCTCCTCAACACCTCGATCTATACTGCCTTGAAGATGGAGATGCTGAATCTAGTGGTGTACATTTCAGGCATCATCACGATACACATTATGTCATTTAGCTTTAACTCTCACCTTTAATGACTCTCTGCTGTTACCCACTTTAGAACAAACAGCACTTAATTTTGTGTGTTGATTTCAAGTTCAACAACACTATGCAAAAAAAGAGTCAAAGATCAACTTGCTTATCTGACAGCAGGCTATGAACTTGCAATCAAATATGAGGGTAATCATCAAGACCTGACATTTCTGTCAGGAAAGACAGTAATGACAAGTCAGATGAACTACTGTTTTTCTTGGGTCACCACAACAAAAATATTTCCTGAACAACAGACCCATATTAAAAATACAAATATTGTTTCCCAATGCAATTCTAGGACATTATTTTAAACTTAGAGACAATATTTAAAACTTGTTTATGCTCTTTACTCTAAGAAACAAAGAAATCAAATAAAGCAAAGGAGCAATAACGTTTCACCTGCAAGCTGGCAGATTCTCAATCAGTGTTTCATTAACCCATTCTGACAGAGAGGGCGTTCCCTCCATTCACTTCCTGAAAGCAAATGCTGTGATTTAAATTATATTGGATTGGTTTATACATTTGATTTTTAACAGAGGGGCAAGAGAAAAAAAAAATCAAATTATTTTTATTTCCAAAGATACTCACTTAAGAAAGATCTCTAGATAGAAACTGTATTCTTACATAAAGCTGCTAGCACACCTTTAGTAAAGGCTAAGTATTTACCTAAACAAATACATATGAACTATAAAACATGTATTTAAAGTCCTACAAGCATCGTCACTTCCTTATAGAGCAGCCTGTGTTTCATGAGGAAACTCTTTCCTCTACCAGAACGAACATGCTTTTATATGTTGCTGTATTAACAAACTAGCTTCTGTTCTAAGACATAAAAATCATTTAAGTACAAGGGATGAAGGAGGCTACCATATCTCTCTTCCAATCCCTGAGGGTGTCACAGATCCAAGCTCCCGACTCCATTCTCGCTGCAGGAGCAGCGCTAAGCAGCTCTAGGGATCAGGACTTGCTGACACTACTTAACTTTCCTGCTTGGTAGGCAGTCAGAACACCTACCACAGCTGGTTTACCACCCTCCCCGCCCCCGTCTTGTAGGAGCCTGTTTTTAATTCTGACAGGATTCACAGTTTATGACAAACAGAAATAAGTACTACTCATTAAAGACATGACAAGATACTATTGTGGATGACTCATCAGAAAACCAAAATCATTCAATAACAAGCAAGAACAAAATTATTTCCCAATCCAGCCAGACAGAAATGATAGTCGTAAATTTCACATTATGCTTTTACAAACTAAATACAAGAATGTAGAGATCTGAAAGAGCTATTCTCTCCACTACTCATCAAATGAACATATTTCCTCCCATCCTCCTTCATCATGCAGTGACACAAATACAACCTTGGGTCTACAGCAATACATTGAAAATGCCACCCTATTATAATACAATGAACAAGCAGAGATAAAGAGAATAAAAGTCCTCTCTTTTCAGTGAATAACAATCTGAGACTAAAATATAGGATAAAATTGTTGCACTTTTAATGTCCATGACAAGCAAGGAAATACTCGCTTCAGGAGCCTTTTGATGATTCTGATCCTAAAATGATCTGAAGAGTTTCTGAANAACAATACAGAATAGAGGGGCTTTATAGTAGAACTATAGTAGGCATCGGATCAGCTATCTTTTACTCTTTACTGTTCTATCTTAAAGTTAGCTTTGTATATTAAAGACACATGCTGTGTGCCTACACATTTAAAAAAAAAAAAAGAAGAAGAAATTAAAATTGGCCTAAACTTTTAATTTTACAGAAGTTTTAGGGAAATGTTTCTATCAACAGTTTTTCAGTTTAGCATCTCCTTTCATTCAACACAACTGTCATTATTGCTATTTTATGACTGGGAAGAAATTCCTAGAAATGTTTGTACTTGAATTCTTTTAAATGAATCTATTAACCTAGTAGTCCCCATAGAGTTGACATCTACTTAACTCCTGCTCTTTTACAGGTGATTTATCACATATGAAACTCATACAACAGCTCAAACAGTGAATTTTCCTATTTTGATAAATCTGATGGTACTGAATGCCTACAAGAAGGGTGTTAAGAAAGGAGAAACCTGCTTACACAAACCAGAAGCCAGAAAAAAAAAAAGCATGGAAAATTGAGAATCTGAAAGTGCATATATTGGAAATTCACGGTAAGATCACACATATTTATGTCGCACATTGATAGGAATTGTAGAGTTATAGCTCTAGGTGAGGAAACAGTTATTTTTCTATTTAAAATATGAAAAGTGTTCAATATTTAAACCTTATCATCAGTTTTGAGGGGTAATTTTTGGTGAGACTGTTTTGACAAAATTCAATCCACAGCAGTATCACAGCTCTACTTGGGTATTAAATCACTATGTTTCATAATACAGTTTGAAGGAGAACCCTCTACATGTGTAGACATTACAGACAACATTTGGCAACTGCTAGCCCACTACATCTTAGTAAAATGCCCTACTTCATTAACACTAAAATTTATAGAAGGGGAAGGAAAGGAAATTTAATGATTAATGATTTTAAGTCGCTTGTTTATTTGTTTTGGAAAGGCTTTTGATTTATTAACAAATCAGCTCTAACTTATGAAAGATGTGAATAATTTATTATTCTTCATTGAAGCTATAGGAATATATATCCTTATCCCAGGAGACAGAATTATTATAGAAAAGGTACCTCCAGTGACACCTCAAACAGAAGTAGCCTACATCTATTTGGACGGTAAACAGCAGATGCTTTTATTATAGAGTTGATTTAAGATACACATGCTTAAGATGTTTTTTCTTTAGTAATTTTATTTCCAACAAGTTCAGACATAATTACTAATTATAAATACCGTTATTTGAAAACAACAAAACAAGACACTAAGTTGTAGTTCATAAACTGAGGAACTAAAAATAAGAAGAAAGCTAAATACTTCTTAAGCTTTTCATGCTGGCATGCTGAGTTTTTAAATCATGAGTTCACAGATCAAAATTTGAAATCAACAGAAGATGTCAAAAATTCAATAATGCAATTTAATATGATAGAAAATGATGAACATTTCAAGTTGGAAAAAAACGATATTTGTCTCAAGTCTGATAAATGACATCTGCCGTTAAGAATACAGAAAGCACAAATGAATGTGCTATAAATGGATAGATGAGTAATGTGGAAGGGAAAGCACAGACAAGAAAAGCATAAACCCACTGCCTTAAACCTGGCCACATACTAAGAGGGAGTACCACCGACAGACATGGAAAAGTAATGCCATCACAAGGGCTTTGAGAGGGTTTTGCTGTTGGTACTACTCCATGGTTTAAGGCTAAGACTTTAGCAAAGCCAGACCAGCTTTCTATGATTAAGTACTTATGTTATCCTCACACCCACAAGCTCCGAAGCCAAGAATGTCAACAAGCCAGGTACATCACAAGCTGTACAGACTAAAACAAGCACAGAGGCTGAAGGCAGGCTACAGTCCAAGCAGAAAGTAACACACAGCTATAAACAAAGTAAAGAGAGTAAAGAGAGACCATCAATATGAGTCAGCATGAAAAGTGGCAGTAACTATCAGCAACCATATTTTAGCAGAATAAGCTTTTACAAGGTATTACAAACCTTTATAAAACTGATACCTGCTGAAAACAAAACCCAAGACTACCCTCCTCTGAGATGAGCCAACAGTTGTCCCCCAGCTTGTGAAGCAGAAAATAGATGGAAGCGGAAATCATTCAAGGGGAAGGTGTAGGAACAGCAATGCATTTTTATAGCGTATTTGCACAGTCATTAACCAGACTTAAATCTGGTGGGTCTTTTTGCTGTTTATTTCTGATAAATGTATTTTCTTCTAATTTTTGCTTAGTTTCACTGCTGGACTGAATTTGAACAAGGCTTCCATTACAGTTTACAAGTTACAAAGCAAAGACGATTGTCTTTGCTTCTCTTCAAAGAAGATTGTAGGTATCTTCTGCACATCTGCAAGCGTATTTCTAGCTTAAAAGATCATTAAAAGTGTTTATTTTTTTATTACTAGATTTCTGTATTGAAGTAGCATTTGTCTTAGTTTTTCTTTTTGTAATTTCTTAATAGTTGTCGTGTCAAATCTGTATTATCTATTCCTTAAAAAAACAGTTTGTAAAACATGTAGATTTCTTTTAAATTTATTTAAACAGACACAAAGAGGATACAGTGCCTTCAAACATTTATCATTTGCTTAAACAATGTGCTACTTACTACTAAGTCTTTCATAGTCTTTAGCAGTAAAAATGTACAATTTCATAATCCTTTTTAATTCCCTCCAATTCAATTTTCAAAGCTTAAAGAGATCAGAACAGAGTTTTTGTTGTGTTGTTGGGTTTTTTTTTCTTTTTCTCTCTGCCTATTTTCCATATATTATTCATTGAACATATGTTGACAGTGATGTTCTCTGTTTGCAATTAGCAAAAGATGTTCAAAAAATGCCACCTTCCCATTGTGGATGGAATTGACGCACAATCCTGTCTATTTTTCCAGCATCAACTGCACGCTAAGCTGCATTATAATTTCAACAAGGTCTACGCAGACACCCTTATATCACTGACCTTTCTTGGAAGAGCAACAGGTAGGTCTCATTGCTACTAGACATGATTTTTTTTTCACATTTACCTTTAAGTACAAAGACATTGCCAAATCCTTGACCTAAGATACAGGTGGACTTTGTTCCAAATAGGTCTCTGCTTTCCAACATCACAAAATCAGGCTTTTTTGAAGTGTATATTTCAGAAACTAAAAAGGTGTCTAACATGCACACTAATTCTATTACTTACACTAAGTAATGGAAAGTCTGAGTATGTTAGAATAGGATAGCAGAGACACATACTGCCTAGCAACTAAGTCAAATTATTTGGAGGTTTACACAGTTAAAGTCCACTGAAGAAAATAAAAATATATGGCACATATAGATGTAAACTAAGTAACACACCTCATAGTTATAATTTGATTTTTAAGTTACCCAAAGAGAAGACTATCCTGCTCTCAATTTTAACTCCCAAGCTCATCTACTTTCCATTCTTCTTCCTTTCACAGAGAACGAGAATTAGACCAAAAGTGCTTTAAAAACCATCACCATGTATTTCCGTTCCTACCTAGGAGTAAAACACTACCTGAATATTTTCTGACCTCTAGATATAAAAACTCTAACAGAATTCTCATGAAAGTGCTACAGTGCTACAGAGCAATTACTGCAGGTCCTCACTACTCAGTAGGCTGAATCAGAAGCAGCTTGCTTAGGCCTGTCATGTAGCTGAGCAACTGTCTCACTGGAACAGAACAGCCTATCCCAACAACTTCAGCAATAGTCCTGAGGTCTCCATTTGAATATGACAAACCAAACAAGATCTCTTCCTAGAATGCATAATGTAGGTATGTCTAGATTATAAAAAAACATTGCATCAAGCAGCAAAACATAACATTCACTTTTTTCAGGCTCAGGAAAAAAAAAAAAGTCACTTCAAGTGGGAGGGTGACAAGGACAATTCTAAAGTACCCACATCTTCTAGGTACACAGTGTACATACAAAACAGTAATGCATTTAAGAAACTAAATCCAGGTTCTAAATCTACAGTACTTTACAAGACAGGAAGAGGTAGTAAAAGCAACTCTGAAATAGTTACCCTGCTTGTTTGGTTTATTTTTTTTTTCAGAAAGTAAAATTGCACCTCTCCTGCCTTTCACAAAGAGTGAGGAATTCAAACCTTCAAAATATCATGTAATAATACATAACCCATGTTTAAGGCTCAGATCAGACTGTTAGCATGGCTATTTCTAGACAGTTCCATATCACCCTGCCAAAATTTGCTTCACTGTCTGCAGATGCACCTTCTAAACAACACCAAGATGAGCTGTTATTTTCATCAACAAACAAAAAGAAGTTTCATTACATTTAAAAATTAAAAATCCCACTAAGGAAATGGTTAATTTCCTCTATAGAGACAAAACCAATAAATGATATCTTAATTTATAAAACCAGTAACAAGACTGAAAAGGGAAGCTACCAAAAAATTATGCTGAGAAGAAAGAAATGTTCCTTTCCTTTGCTTCCAATCTCACTAATGAGGAATATTGCGGTTCAGATAGCTATTTAACTATAGAGATGAAGCATCAAAAACCTGAGCTTCCACTAGCAAGAAGAGGTCAAAGGGTAATTAATTTTGAGTTTTTCAAATTGGGTAGATCTTACAAAATTCGCCAAAGAATACTTAAATATTAGGTAGTAAGTGTCTAAGAGCTATTAGTAGTTATCTTTGAACACCAACAGAAAATGACAGAAAAAATGCCGATATAATTCTTCTCTTTAAATTAGAGATTGAAGGAGGAGCTAAAGAATCCACTATCCATAAGCTTTACTTCAATTTCTGTGGAAAAAAAAATATTAAGGCACATCATAAGCACCTTAAACATAACAAGAAAATTAGCAACAGTTAACATGATTTGTCAAGAATCAATCATATCAGACTACACTTCCTTCAGTGATAGGATAACAAGCCTTAGGAATATGAGAGTGGTAGTAAATGTCATTTATCTTGACTTCAGTAATTGTCAAAAGTCTTGCAGGACAGTCCCAAATGAAAGCACACCTAGGTGAAAAACTATACTTAGTATTAAACTTTCCACTATCAAGGTTCATATAAAGAGAGTGCACAGGGACTTAATTTTGAGTCCAGTACTTTTGAATATTTTCATTAACAACAGGGTAACTGAAAAAAGTCAACATATTGATTTTTACAAAGACAACTAAGAAGGGAGCAGTTACAAAGATACTGGGAAAAAAAAAAGGTAAGAATTAGAAACTAAACTGGGCAGTTTTGAGAACTACTCTAGAAAAAAAAATAAAGCATACCTTTAAGACAAACACCCCATGCTGTAACTGAGTAACACTAAGCAGCACAGCAAATGCAATCTGAAAAGTGATGACCGAGAGGGTGGAATTGCAAAGAAATGGTGGCAGTGCACCACTGGATCTCACGCTGAAGGTGAGCCGACAAGGCTAATTAGAAACACGTGGAAGAACAAGACACCTTTCATTCTGCTAATCTCTAGCAAGGTCCAAGTAGAAAAACCGCATCAAGTTTTGGGGAAGGAGTTTCATGAAAAAAAATAAACTAACAGGAAATTATCCAGAGAAAAGCAGAGCAAATAATAATTTGTCTAAAAAGCAATGAGAAGGGAGAAATCACAACAGTCTTTCAACATGTCAACCATCATGGGAATACACTCTCCAACTGTAAATTCAGGTATGGGGTGAGTTGAAGGACCCTGCTATACACATCTCCCAATTTTAAAGAAGAAAACTCCATTTACAAATCAGAATTAAATACCACCAACAAAATACTTTAATAATAAAGACTTGGAAAAGCTGAAACCATTTGTCTTAAAAGCAGCTGTAAAAATTGTCTGGAACAACAGACCAGACAAATATCCTTACAAAGTAATACAGCTACAGATGAGCTTGGCATTGGGTTAAGACTAGGTGGCACAGTAGTCTTCATGTTCTTTTATGTGCACTGTTTCTTACCACTTCACATTGTTTTTTTAAGTATGAGAAACATGAAGATACAACACCAGCTCAAATGTTTACTTGATCTTTCTGTAGTGAACTCATACGTACGATTGTGAATTCCCCAAATACAGGAGAAATATCTTCCAGCGTCACTACTCATTTTGTACCTAAATTTGCACATCTCCAATGACATTTATAACATCATACCATCCTTATATACATACAGAGCTCATTTAGCTTTCCATACACAAGTCAGAAAATTGGGAGTTCTACCTTAGCAAAAAATATCTTTGACACATTGAAAAGTCAGAAGTGCGTGCTGGGGCAAAATCACAAGCACACGTCTTATTTCTGAACTTCAGTAGCAAATTTAGCACATATTTGCCTATCATCAGGAGCATATGTTCCTAGGAAGGTTTCTTGCTAAATTTTATTTGCAATTTTGAAGGCTCTTTCAGTTGCTGCCATATCATATACCTCCACAGCACTACGACGTTTTAGATAAAATACATTTTATCACATGGACTGAAATACGTAGCTTACATCATTCACACACCTATTACAATACCAAGATAGGAAAGACTGGAAAAGGAAGCAGCCCTGTTTCCTATGCACTTTTGCTTTTAATCATTGCAATCACACAGGCGCGGTGCAATTTAACACTTTATGAACAGTCTAGCCCTAGAAGAACTAACGTATCAGGAGTGCCATAGGAAAATCTGCAATGTTCACTTTGCAGAGTCTCAAAATAATTATTAGTGAAAAGAGATGGCAGTAGCAAATGTAACAGTAGACAAGATAGAGGATACCAGTACTTTGAAGCCATGGCACCTTCTTTACTAGAGAAAACAGGAACAGGTTTCCTCAAAACACAGTGACAAAATGTTTCATTCTACTCTGTTTACAGTTACCTGTCCACCTACACTGCACCAGCCAAGAAAGTGCTGATGGAGAAGAGGAAATAGGGCTTCCTCTTTCCTCGAAAAGTGAACCCCAAGTGATTGCAATGCCTCCTCCAGAGTAATCAACAGTTGGCATGTCAATGCCTTGTAGATATATCCCCAGTTGCAAACATTACAGCTCAAGATATTATACCAAAAATAACGAAGTAAGTATAGATAGCAATACAACCTATTTCCATCTTAGTAGGCATAGCAGGTTGTTTTTTTTAAATAGTTTATCAACCTATCTAGGACAGATTTTAAATATTTGGTTTCTATACAGCAGGGGAAAAGCTGAAGGAAAATTTGACAAGTGATCCAAAATTTTAGAGACATTTTTATTGCAACACTGGCATCACTGGTTCCTGTTGGAAAGGGGATTTTTTGTTTCTCTTTCAGATGAGGGGATGAAGAATGGCATGGAAATAGAAGTGAGAGAAAACACTTTAGCAGTCTGAGAAAAAAATTCCAAAGTTTCTTGACAGACAACTTTGTCTTTTAAATGAGGGAAACAAATAGGTGAAATAACCACAAAGAGCAACAGTAAGTGTACATTTAGAAAATTCTGCCCCAGGGTATGAAGCCTACTACTGTCATTTAGAAGGGCCAATGACTGAGATTACAGAGAAGCACTTTCAAATACATCACATAACCTAAGCCAGGAAGTATTTGCATGCTGATATGAAATTTGAAAGTAAACTTCTTGCTTCATGTGAAAGATTCATCAGCCTGGTGAATAATATCACAAAGAAAGGCTAGAACTAAAGGCACAGGAGAAGGGAAGAGAACAGTAGCCATTAACACCAAAGGTCTTAGTTTAAGATATCAAATCTCTTTTCCATAGGTTATGTGAAATGACTAGTGTTCTTGCCATTTTTCCTTTCCTTGCTCACCAGGGCAGAAAAAAAGTAATTTAGGTGCAGCGATAGTCTGATTGTTTCTGTAAAGGCATCTGCATGGATAATGCCACTATGATTTTTTTCCTTTTTGGCTCTGTCCTTATAGCAAAAAATTCCAGCTTCATAACCTCAACCTCTGAATTACATGAAGAAATTTGATGTAAAACCAACTTAGAACCAGTGATCACAAGCAGCTTAACACTCCAGCATTTCACTTCAAATTACACTCATTTCATGTGGCATCCCTTCTCTTCTGCATGTTATAAGTGAGGCACATTTTTAATTGAATCAAATGAACTTTTCTCCAGTTAAAAGACCCAAGAGACTGAATCAGTCAGTAGATGTGGGTTCAGACAAGCACACTGGAAGGCAGATGGGCGCTTGGAAAAGTGCACCTCAGTTGTGTAGTTACAAAGGGCTTGCACTTGAATTATACAGTTAAACATTTTTGGAAGGGCAAGCTAATCTTTCAAGGAAAAATGTTAACATTATCACTTAAAAAGGCAGTAGAAAAAAATAATACTTTTTAATTTGCTTTTTAATTCTCTCTCAGGCAAAAGCTCATGGATAACTTGCAATTTTTCCTGCAGGTTTGATCACTGCTAGGTAGAGATCTTTACTTTGGAATTATATCTACCAGCACCTTATCTCACTGCTGCCATTCAGAGATCCTTCATTTCAACAGCTGTGAGCAAAAGAGCTGTATGCAGGTAATAATGTTTCTCCCAAAAATGGGAGCATCCTGGAAGCACTTGAGCAGTACTTCAACTATTTTTCCACATACTAATTATTATGCCATGGGTGGTCCTTTAAAGACTTTCACTGCAACGACTCAACTTCATTCACCACTTTCCTTCCTTTCTACACTGAGAAATAAATAAAATCTATAAAATCCCTACCACAAGGCCTAAAAGCAAGGGCTGGCAGATGTGAAACTGGCACACTTGGCAGGCAAGCAATTACAAAGGTGATAGAGGAAGAAAAATGTGAGAAGATGGAAGGGGGAGTCACCGTCTTCCCTTGGAGCATGTATGAAAATTAATTTCAAATGATCAGACAAAAGAAGTTGCCAGGAACCTGTTCCAGTAACAGGGGAAATCAGCATTCAGAATTCCTATGGCTTTGATCAAATTATGAAGAATAAAATTAGCCAGAGTATATCAAATGGAGTAGCACTTTATTTACCTTCCTTTGTTCTGCTTTCTTCCACCGAGAGAAATTAAAGCGTACTTCCTCTGACAAAAAAAAGCCACAGGCAGCGATGGCCTGTGTATCTGTGCAGATTTACAGCACAAAAGCTAACAAAAAAGGAAGTGTAGCATCTTTTATCTTTAGTACTTTGTGCAAACCATGACAGCCTTGCTGCTTGAAAGTCAAATCACAGAAATTGTCTTAAAAAAAAAATAATCTAAAAACGGGCTGTACCAGAAACAAGAAGTGGTGTTCATTTTCTGTTGGTGGAACTTTTAGGGGTCTAAGGAAAGGGGAGGAAGGTTAAAAAAAAAAAAAAAAAAAAAAATCAACATTAATGTGAACATTTGATTAGGGTTCATAGCTCATTTGCTCTCTGAACTGAGAAATTTTCCCGAGCAGTTACTTCATGCAGTCCAGTCTCTCACTTTTGTCCTGCAGTGACACTATTGTATATCTACAGCAGAGAAGAACTGTATTCTCTGCAGTTTTGTTTAGAATGAAAAAAAAAAAAAATCAAACTTAGTTTTCACCTTAGAACATCTACTAAAACGTTACATCACAAGAACAAAACAGACAGTGCTACAGCAAGTGGGTAGGTGAGTGTTTTCTCTTAGCTTGGTGCCTAGTCATGCTATTTTGTGTGTTGTGTTGTCTTTCCAGCAGGTTCATTTACTTTGTCCACCTTGTACATAAAAGTTTCAGGCTCCCTTTTAAACTGAAGCCTCAATCCTCCAAGTACATTAATGACCAACTGCCAGCTCTCAATTTAACAGAGCGTTGACTTTAACTTAAAAAATCCCGAGAAACCACCATTAGCTGAAACAAGATGACCATGAAAATCATGCCATCATTATAAACTATAAGTCAGCTGTTTTTCTTTCTGAAGTGTCTCTGATTTCATTTTATTTTTCCCTAAGTCATTACACAAATGTCATTGCCAAAGACTTATCTCTTGCAAAGATGCTGGGACGGTACCAAAACAGTCATAAAATCTAAACATATTTTATAATCAAATTAAACAATGCTAAACAAGACAAATGATTATACTTAGCTTTATGCCCTTGGCTAAGATGATCTAAATCACAGTTCCCTTTCACATGTCCTATGCAATTGGACTGAAGCCTGAAAAAGACACAGTTTAGAGCCTTCCTATACCTTTCCCAGTTTCTGCTTAAAAATATCTTGTATTCTGTTCTAAATCTGCCATTCAGAATGTAGCAAAACTACCAATTAAGTTTCATTTCCCTTGATTTCATAACAACAACAACAAAAAAAGAGAGATATTCTACACATATATGGTTTTCCTTTATCCTTCATATATACAATGTATATATCACAATGTATGTATCACTTGTGTAAAAATACCACTTTGTCAGAAGCTTTATTTTGGGCTCTGGCTTATGTATTTGTTTCCTTTTTTTTTTTGTGATTGCTCTTCCTCACCTTTTGCGACCTAGAAATTATGTAACGTTCAAGTACTTTTATTGTCAAACTGGCCCTTAATCAACACCTTAAAGAACATCTGTAGGTTGTTTACACATACACTGGAATAATTTCTAGCAGCTCTTACCTGGCACAAGAGACCAACAGTGAACATGCTGACAGCCAAGTTTATTAAATATGCAAAAGTAACACAGTTAGAGGGCTTCATTTCTTCTGTTTTGCAGTTGTTAAATTTTCGCTTAGCCTGCAATTCCTCTTTTTCTAGAATACTGTTCATTAAGCTTCAGCACAATCAACTTGACCCTCCAGGGAACATACACCTTCCCAACAACGTACCAGACCTCAGTATGTCTGTATTTGCACACTAACAAAAATCTTTGCTGCTTTCTCAAACTTTGATTAGGAACCTTGACTATTAAAGATTAACATACTGAATCCGGTGCATCATACAGTTGGTCTTAGACTGAAGCATAACCTTGGGTTATTCTTAAGTTCAGCTGCCTTTAAGATATTAACAACACAATAGCCTAAGCTATCTTTTGTTCGGTTTTCACATTTTCTATTGTTTACTAGTTGCATGGAATCTCCACGCAACTGTTCTCTCTCATTTCCTCTAGTATGAGCAGATTACCTGTTAACCTAAAACTAGAAGCTCATTATAAACGCATGGCAAAAATCAGTTGCTCTTCAGCCCCACTACAAGATCATTCCATTGAAGTGTGCTACTCATCACTGCGACCATCTGCAGATAATGTGTACCGACAACTATCCATGTGCCCAAATGAATATTGTCTTCTATACCACAGGAACAGGTGAGCAGCCACAGACAAGCTCAATTAGCTGTTGTATTACACAAACAGGCTATGGTTCTACGTTCCCATTGCAGCCACTTATCGGCAATATTAAAATAAAACCATGCTCTCAGTTTTAGCAATGCTATTCCCTCTGACACTTTTTCTTTATTGAATCAATCCTAACCTGTAGCTCAACATAACTTTTAGCTGGTACCTTCAATATATGAGGCTGCTTTAGAAAAGGAAAACCACTCTTGAAGTATAGAAAGTTAATCATATTTTAGACTTTTCCAGTCAAACGTATTATTGAATGGTAGTTTAAATAGGAAGGATTTGGTTTTTTCTACAGGAAATCCTGCTAGTCTTCAGAACCAATCACAACTTCCAAAGTTTTCTTCAATCACAAAATCCAGAGGTTGGTTTGTGGGGTTTTTTTTGCACTCTTTTCCAATGAAAACAATTGTTGGCACCATAATTTAAAGGGGGCCCGTATTTTTAATGCTGTTTTCTAAGAACAGTCATCCCCTCCAGCCCCCATATCAGTCACACAATCATTAAAAACACTTGCAAAATGTATATTCAGGTTTTGCTGGCAGAGTGCTAGTTTCTCCCTATGAAAAAGAACATGACCACACCTATACAAAGGTAAAAACAAGAGAAAGGCAATAAACTCAGTTTTCTCTAAAATAAAACTGCTGTGCTCTCCTTATCCCATAGCACCTGAGAGGCCTGAAACCTTAAAGTTTATCATTGCAAGAGTAAGACAGAATTTGGTTATCTAGCAAAAAAAAGGAGTTTGAACAATGAACATTTTAAAAAAAAACCATCATAACCTAGTCCAAACATCATAGAATTCACTTGTTTTCTAACTCATGTAAGGGCCTTATCACATCAGCTTGAAGAGAGGCAGGGCTCAGGGAAGGTCATGTCCAGATCCAAATTATTCAACAAAAAACTCTCAATTACCTCCTTTATTTTCATTTAGAAGTACTCTTATATAGAGAAAACAATGTTTTGTTTCTCCTTTATAAGAAATGAGTCTTCCACAACCTGGCTGTTTGGCTAAATTATCTGCTTACAGATAACAGCCAAACTGTTTAAGACTGTATTCTTCTTACTGAGGGCTAAGGATAGAAATTCCAGGGCTAATTCATCACTGCACTATTGGGCTATATGAAGTGAAATATAATGGCCAGCAACTAGATATATAGCTATCTAAATGAAAATAGCTGAGGGTCTGTTGTTAGCTCCTGATGCAAACACATAGCAAAGCAGTAAAATTCCACTGAGAGGCTTTTCTTTTTCTTTCTGGATCCATTTTTCCCTTCTTCCAAAAGGAGTAAAATGTTGTGCTTGCTTATGAAGAAATACTACAGAGGCAGGGATGGGAGGCAGGAGGAGTATTTTGTGTAATCTGTAATTTTTATTATGTCTCCATTCAAATCTCAGAGGAACCCAAACATTAAGAATTGTGTAACTTCCATTTAAAATCTGAAATTTAGAACTTGCTTTGAGTAACAGAAAGAAAGAGAAGAAAGACATTTGCTTCAGCTAGTTTGCAGTGTCAGAATTTGCAGCAAATGAATACTTCTCTTTGTAGCAAATAATAAGAGAGAATATTAACCAAGAGAGTTCAGTATCTGATATGGAACATTCAAAATTAAACTTGAAGGGTGACTTATTAGTTCAGGGTTAATAATGCATTCTTCCTTAACAGAAAAAAAAAAAAAAAGACAGCATAGTTCAAACTTAGTCCAAAGATGGCAGGTGACAGAAAACAGCGACCTCAGATGACTGTTCCAGGACCTCATCCCAAAACGCAGCACAATTAGCACTAATTGGTCAGCAGTCCCAGCTGAAATGCCAAGAACTAAGCAAGCACTGAAAACAAAAGTCTCCGCCTCTCCCCAGGAAGGGTACTCTCTTCAGGTCAGAAATTTGAAACACCAGTGCAGAGAAGCCAGCACTTCTACTAGCACAATATCGGGCCCCTAGATACAGAGCGCACCAGAAACTGAAGAGCATCTACAGCACCAACAGCATTTCCATTTTTTACTTCAGTTGCAGCACCTACCATGTTTACCATACACCAGTAAATATATTTCCACTATGACTATGAAGAATTGCTTTCTGTAGTACAACACAGGACATCAATTATCAGGAATGCCATTGACATCTTCCAACCACATTCAATTACCCAGCTACGTGGGACTGCACAAGTTACTTCTGCTTTGAAGTAAAATGCTTTGCAAAGTATATCAAGAGTGTCCAGCACGAAAATGTCACAGGGCAGCCAGAGAGCCACACAGGTCTACAAGCAGTGGATGTGAAACAGGAAGCTTGCAGGGCAACTTTGGAACATAAAGTCTCATAGCAGTTTGTCTTGATTAAAAACAGAGGGGAAGGCAAAAGGGAGGGCAGAACTCTGAAATTCAGAGTCCCTGATGACTAGCAGCAACAGGACAGCTTCAAACAGTGTTATTTTCCCAGCTACACAGTGAGTGCAGGTTTCTTAAAAATAAGCTCAAATGATCTTGCGTGAGGCAGAAGACAAGACAGTCTGTTTTCTAGATGGGAACTGGTGAAGAACTATGCTGTTTTAGGCACCTACTGCTTCAGAACTTCATGAATTTGCACAGGGTAATTGAGCCCTAAGGGAAGAAGTAAAAAAAATTGCTCCCTGGAAAATGGCAGCAATCAAAAAGCACTATGGTAAAATACCACAGTAAGATGGTCTCATATATCAAATATTGATTCAGCTTCTGTAAACACGTAAAGTTCACGGAAGTCAATTTTCCCATTAATCCTACATTCATGCCTTAATAGAACTACCCCATATTTTATATTCATATTCATTCTTGCTGCAATAGCAAAATATTTTCTGCTCAAAAATGAAACTTGTCTTTAAATGTTAGAGGATTCTAAAAGCATGTCCTAAAACATTTCACTCATCTCCTCTCCCCACTCCTCTCCTCCCTTCCAAAACATTACTGAAATGCTATTAAAAAAAATTATATCCTAGAACTCAATCTCTTCTGCTAAACTGCATTCTGCTTGTAAATAGGGATGATTGGTGCAGTTGTTAAAAATACCCAATTTATGAAGCTTTATATCCTCTCCCATTTTGTTTCTCCTTGTTCCCTCACCTTAGAGAAATAATTTTATTTCTAGAGAATCCAGATACATACACAGAGCACTAGAGAGCAGTAAAAAAAAGGATTTACAATCAAGCACTCATTTATTATACACTTTTGTTTGTCTCTGATCATAATTAGATGAATGGCAAAACAAAATGGTTACATTTATGTCAGCCTCATCACTCAAGACATGTACAACGTTTTTCTGAAAGAGGCTAGTGGAATGTTCTTTGAGTTTTGGAAACATTACCTGAAAATACAAAAGGCAGGGGGAGAGGGTACACGACAAAGCGTTATTCTAATGTGCCTTCTCGTTACAGCCTCAAAATTTAGATATGTACCAAATATCTGAACGTACCACACTTATCATTGAAGTTATAGTACAAAAATAGGATTCACAAATGAACACGTGCTATGGCTGTAGACTCATAGCAGGCCCAAATTTAGAGCAAAATTCAGAAGAGTAGTAAAAATTTTTCACTTGTGGTAAAGATCTGAAGCTCCCTTTGATAGGAAGTGGACAATACAGTCACAGCAGAAAAATGGTGCACTCCAGTTTTGACTATTTTAGTCTTCACTCATAAGCTAATAGGTCACTAGCACAGAGAATCATAGAAAATCAAATTGGAAGACCTCTGGAGGTCATATTGTCCAGTCTCCTGTGAATTTCAGGAGCCAGTTTCAAAGCTAGGTCTGACTGCCAGGGACCTTATCCACTACAGTTTTTAATACCTCTAGAGATGGGAATACAATAGCCTCTTCGAGCAGCCCACTCCAGTGCTCAGCTACACTTGTTGTGCAGAACTATTGCCCTTATAGCCAATTCCCCTGCTGCAGCTCTTTTCCTTTCTGAGAACAGTCTCCCTATACCTCCATCTTCTATAACAACCCAACAGGTAGGCAGCGACAGTATTCAGACACTCCTGGAGCCTTTTCTTCTCCAAATTAAATGAAGCCATCTCCCTCCACCTCTAAACTTATGTCATGCGCTCCAGCTCCCAAGTCTCTCAGTATCTCTCAAACCGGGGACCTGAGACCAACCATGGTATTCTAGATGTGACACCATCAGTGCTAAGCAGACAGGAACAATCACTTCTCCCTATCTGTTGGCTACAGTCTTGTTCACATAGCCTGTACCAATGCAATGAGCTATTTCTTCTCAGATGCAGGAATTTGCTCTGAGGTCTTTTTGTTGATTTCTTAAAAAAAAAAATATGTATATGGGGTTCCTGTCAGCCCATTCCTCCCACTTGAGGCCCAAATAAATGTGAACACATTGACTGTTCCTCCATAACCTGATATCATTCACAAACCTGCTGAAGGTGTCCTCATTCCCACCGTGTGGATTCCTAACAATGCTAAACAGTACTAGTTTCAGTCCCAATCCTTGAGGAGCACCAACAGTTCAGACAACCGTCTTCCCAGCTTTTGACTCATCTATCCTGTTCGCATATCCCCAGTCTGGACTATCACAGGCTGTTAAATATCTTTCTAAAGTCAAGATCAGGGAACACTACTGCTTTTCCTTCATTCTGAGACAGCGACAACTTTCTCACAGAAAGGAGGTTGGGTGCTCTTCCTAAAATCCATGCTGGGTCTTCACAATCACCAGCTTATTATTTGATGCTTGGAAATGGCTTATTAAACTAAACCACGGCTTGGTTCTCGGCAAAAGAAGACTTAGTGAACTCCTAAATCTCACTGTCAAAATATCTTCCTAACACTTTGCCTACAAGTTTCTCCTTGAAATTCTGCCCTTTCTTCTCAGCTCCACCTCCAATCACTATCAGATTCTTCATCTGTGGCATTCACTTGTCTTTATGAACCAGTTTATCCTATCCTAAGAAAGAAGATGGGAGTTCTCAGGATATCAGAAGAAACTTCTTTACAGTGAGGGTGACGGAGCACTGGAACAGGCTGCCCAGGGAGGTTGTGGAGTCTCCTTCTCTGGAGACATTCAAAACCCGCCTGGACGCCTTTCTATGTGATGCCATTTAGGTTCCTGCTCCGGCAGGGGGATTGAACTAGATGATCTTTCGAGGTCCCTTCCAATCCCTAACATTCTGTGATCTTGTATCTCTCTACTTTATCACAACATAAAAAAAATCAGTGGGATATTGGAGGGATATTTTCTTTAGCAGATCCCTCCAAATTTCCAAAGGGTACCCATACATAACATGCTAACACTTAACAACTGACATCTAATGGCTTGCACAGCAAAGCACGTAACTGTCCTTATCTGTCACTGATAAAATGTATACACAGGTTCAATTTAATATCAATGAACAATTAAATTCCATTATAGCTATTGTATTTCCAACTTTAAATTTCATTTGCTGTCATATTTCTAGTTTTTAAGTCTTTTGACTTACTGGATAACCATTTCCAGCCTTCACCCACCCACCTAATTTTTTTAAATTACTGAAAATTTTCTTTAGCCTTCCATTGCTTCTGTAGCTGCTGTGATTATTCTATAATAAATGTCAATAACAAATCAATTTTTATCTTCCAAAACTTCAAATATGCCTATCATTTCAAATATTCTTCTGCCAGTTTTCTGCTTTTCAACTTTTAACTTGTATCAAAAAAAAAAAAAGAAATTACCCCTATCTCATTAAATTTAAATGAAAATTGACTTACGTGCATTCCCAGCCTATTCACGTTTCTCCGAATGGAAAGGGTTTTTTGTCCTTTCAGTTCACTAAACACCGTCATGCTGTCTTGTTGCACTTCAGCTCTGTAAGTCTTTATTAGGTGTATGTTAACTCTGTTCTGCTTACCATACATCCAAGTCATGTTGCATAACACCCCTGCACATATACTATCTCATGTAATCACAATGAATGCCAGTTCTTCTACGGTCATTTTCAGTGCAAACAAGGTGTGAGTGTTTCAAAGTGAGGTAGTTACCATTTACACTTCTCAGTTCTCTAAAACAGTAAATCCTAAACTCATGAGATGCTGATCATTAGATATTTACTAAATCTCCTGTTTCAAAATAGTAGTTTTTTCTCACCAGTACATTTTTAGCCTCATTGTATTCCAGTAGATAACAGTCATTATACCCAAGGTTTCCTTTAATTTTAGCCTCCTCCCTTCTATAAGGCTTTATGGTAGATCTAGATCTAATTAAAATGTCTCTTACATGAGTAGAACAGTATCAAGTAGTGCAGACTTAACTTTCTCATCTAAAAAAAAAAAACAAAAAAAAAACAAAACAGCCTGCATTATTTAGCAATGCTTTTGACAACAGAAACACTGCTTCGTTTTCCAACCAACAACTACCTTAATAGAGTAGCCTACTTTGGGACACACTTTCAAAATTAACTTTTGTTCTCACTTCTACTGTCTATTAAATATGTACTGTATTGCTGCTGTATTGCCTCCTTTTCATCCACAGTTGATTACCTGTATTTCATACCTGAACATGATCAAGTGCCAATGACTTATTTTCTAAATGAACTTCAAGTCATGTAAACATTAGAAAACTTAATCTTTGCTGAATTCATTGGAACTAGGATTAACCTATCCATTTCTCAAAACAGTCTATCATGCTTTTTTTGCCCCACTCCCCGTGACCTCGACATTTTTTCAAAGTCTCATACGAACAGTCTTTGCTGATACACTCACAATACAACATAACGTAAACATCCTCTGGAATGCAATCATCGCTATCATAGTAAAAGAGGATTTTGGCTGACCCCAGCATTCACTCTGCTTTTAACCTCCTGCGGTTTTATAAATTTAACACTCCCCACAATAAAAAAATGAAACAGGAGAAAATTAAATAATTGCATTTTAAGTTACATAATCATAAAAAAGCCCCACAAGATACATTTTTCTGATGCATCATTCCTCTTTACAGCTGAGGAAGTCAGGAACTCACCTAGTTTATCATGTATTATTTCAAGAATGAAATCTTATGTTGCATCAGGTTTGAGATTTCAAGTATTTTATATTTATTTATTTAAAAATAGATTTATTCTGAAGAAGTAATCACAAAAAAAAAAAAAAGAGAAAATACTCTCAGCTACAAGCTATGTTCGTCAGTCTGTTCTCCAGTGAATGAACGCTCCGGTCCCTGAATGATAGCAATGTGTTTCAAAAATACCACAGTCAACTTCCACAAGCAGGATACGTACTTCAAGGTAATCATTAATCTGTCTCAGAGATGCACTATTCTTTCAACTTCTGCCAGGGAAGTTAGAGAAAGCTTCCCAAATTCTACTTCATTTTCATAAATAATATTGTAGTTCTGGTCTCTCAGAAAACATCTATCAATTTATACTTTACCATGATTTTCTCCGTTCCTAATAAAATTCTAAATTTCTTCTTGGCTGAGCTAGCTGAATATACCTAATAGAAGACACTCTTTAAGGAACAATCGCATATTAGCCAGAACATGGAGCAGAAGACAGCTTCTACGCAACATTTTTCTAATTGTTCATTTCAGCTGCCAAGATGTTAAAAAGAGTTACGAAATAAAGCTGGTAACAACAATAAAGCAACACTTATTACACAGTGTCCTGACAACACAATGCTAAGTGTATATATTTTGCCCTGGTATGTCACTAATTTCAGTGTAAAAGAATCAAATAGCAGCACAGTTAAAAGTTACACCTCACAAAATTCACCTCGGTACAAAGAAATTAGTGAAAGAAAAAGCAACAAAAGAAGATAGATCCTAAATCTTAGATTTCTTGGTTTTCACTCCTGCTGTAATACGTCATCTAAGTGTATTTCTGCTTCTCAGAAATTCGCAAAAGGAAGACTACGAATGCATGAAGCTGCTAATACAAGGAACTTTCCCCAGTACACTTCAATAATAAAGCCTTGTTTATTCTTTTATAAACAGTGCCGTTTAAAATAGACAAACACTATCTTCAAGAATTTGTCCTAAATGTTTCATTGTCACTTTTAAATGTTATTTCATTGGCATTCTGTTATGCTTCAGAGGACACCTCACATGAAATATTTAGATACTAGTTCACAAAGCAACTACCCCGTACACTGCAATAATTCATATACTCTACAGTAAATAACTTCCATTTGGCAGAACTGAACTATATTAGTGTATCTGCAGAGTTCACAGGACATGTATAAACTTGTGAAATTCCTAAGACAGAAGTACACAGAGCATTACAAGAAATCCTTCCTGATACTCTGTCATCATTGTTTTTAATTTGTAATTCCCATACTATTTTCTCATCCCAGTATTAACATTTCCATCACCAGACTCCCATATATCATTGCCTTATATTGACACCTGCTGGAAGTGACTGGGATTGTAAACCATACCTTTTTTCCTCCATCAGTGTCTCATTTAACTCTATATGCAGATCAACAATTCTAGTTTCAGTAAACTAAGCATGGACGTCTGAAAAAAACGAAGTTTTGTGACTTTTGGACAAACAGAAAAACATAAAATGTGCAATTTTAAGATGCACAAAAATTCCCAAGGCTATCATTGCATGAATTCTCAATCAGAAAATATATTTTAATAACAGCCTTTGGGAAGATTTTTACTATCCCTTGGGTAGATTTAAACTGAAGAAATTAAGTATCTGATCGTTTACTGGGCTCTGAGGCTCATTAGCAAATAATTATTACTGCAAGAGTCACTAAATAGTTCATGTGTGACAAAGAGTTACAAACAAGTTTATACACAAAAATGTGACTAAATTGGTTTTAAAGCAGTTAATTTTCTAGTGCTTACGAAAAGACAACTAAAAATTATGTTAATGAAAAAAGATTTTCCTCATTCATGAAAGCAAATGGGGCTGTTTAATGATAGAACAGATAAAGACAAGAATAACTGAAGCATGCTTGTTAAAATAGCTTGTATGTACACAAACTTCGGCGTGTCATCCTTCACAACGAAGATACGTCTTTCAGTACAGCTTTGTAAACAGAAGCACACTGCAACACCCCTTTGAAAACAGGATGCCAGAACTTCCTCTACAAGCTCCACTGTTATGAACCAGCTACCGCATTATACCCTTTCCATAATTCCAAACTACTACAGAGGTGGGATCTCTTTTACTTGATGTTATTTTTATATTTCTCATAGTAGAAAACATATTTCAGATTGAAGCAAGTATTATGAGTTACAGTGGCTTTGCATTATCATCGGAAATAGATGTGGCCATGCACGTTGGTTTTCACACACCTTGCGTGCAAAAACTCAGGGATAGTTTCACCAATAAACAAAGGCCATTTTAAAGTATCAAAAGCAGTAAGAACTAAAAAAATAAAATTAACCAAACAAGTTCAAAGGTAGCCATATAGAACTTCTACAATGGTACATCAGTATACTCCTGAAGGCCACTCCAATTTTACATTTTTCCAACATTAAGAAGCAGGACCCTCATATTAAAGCCAAACAACACATCACTGTATGACCATTCCACAGAGGCACCAACTCTGCAGCAGTACTAACCCATGGATTTTACAGACCAGTTTGAAATTTATTTAATTTTAGCCTGGTGAGTGACCAACCTACTTAAAAAACAAAATAGGTAGCATAGATCATTGCAACAGTATTGAAGTTCTGAACTACTGAAACTAGGGAAAAAAGTAAACACAGTCTCAGTGGAAGCAGAAATAGCCACCGAAACAACAAAACCAGCAAGTGGTATCCTATGTCAATGTGCTTTTCCTCCAACTTTTCCTTATTTTTTTCTCTGAAAGAACTCTATAAATATAGGCAGGTGATGCCAAAATTTCATGGCTGTGTAGTAGTCTGCTGCACTCACTCTTAATTAAAAGTTTGATAAAGCTCAAAAGCAAAAACACTGGGTGCAGAAGAACGCAGTTATTCTACCTAATGGACACCCAGGAGTTAAAATACTGTGTTTACCAAGAATTAACCAACTTCTTTGGAAAAGGACATGTGGTAGTATTTACAAAAGATCATTGAACATTAACAGTTTCCTTCTGAACACTTAAATGGTAAGCAAGAGAGCACTTTTTTTTTTTTTTAAAAATGTATCATTCTGACAAGTACAAGGCTTTTTTGAATTGCATTCTTTAACAAAACACACACATGCAAGCATGGCAGGTTTTAAAAACACACTAGAAAGCCTAGATACTTTTGACCATCATCCCAATCTTCTTTTCTTTTTACCTCAGAAAGACAACCGAGTTCACATTAGATGCTCTCCAGATTTAGGGTTTACATTTCTTACCTTACAGAGCTTCTGGTAACGGGGAGAAGAAACTGCCATCCTCTGTAAACGATGCAACAACACCACAACTTTCTGCAGAGATGTTCTCACCACGGCCATCATTTTAAGTTTGCCACACTTCTGAATACACCTCAGAATTTGCATTATAAATGAAAAGCAACTATCATTTCCTCCCGGTCACTGGACAATGATTTGCCAGCCTTCTGAGCATGCTCTCTTCCAGGACTGCTTTTGCGAGCCACAGGCTTTATACGTCGCAAAGGCGAAGGAGGTTGATATAGCATAAGTTTCTCTCCCCAAAAAACCCACAGAACAAATGCAAAAAAAAGACAGCCTTCCCGGATTCTTCTAACCAGTGCTGCTCAGCTCTGCTGGTAGAGAAGGTAAATGAAGTTGTTGAGCAGCCGAGCGTCTGCCACCGTTCACGAGCACACTAAATAGCCAAGAAGGGTTATTAATTTAAGCCTGAAAGCTGCAGGAGCAAAAAAGGAATTCCTTCAGGAAGACGGCTCCAGGGTATCACAACAGTTGTTCTCCTCTACTAGCCGCTTGCTATCGGCAGACGGAGCATTTGCTCCCTCACTCTGGGAAAGGATGCTCTCGCTCTCAGACTGAACACAGCTCTGGCAGAGCTGTAGAGTGACTGAATAACAGACTGTGTTATAAATCTTGAGAGAGAAGCAGAGGGATACCTGCCCTAATTATATCAGCTGTACGTTAAAGGCTAATAAATCACACAGGCGCTTCTCAAAACTAGATTACCCAATACAAAAGCAAAAACCGCAGGGGGTAAATCTCTCTGCTATGAAAACTCTCTTAAAGCTAATTTAGTCAAAGGGATCTCAAAGGGATTCTCACTTGTGCCAGAAAGTAGGAATGTTTTCAGGAGCGATTTCCAATTAAAATCTTTTCCTGAATGACTTATTAGGACAAGACAGACTAGGGTTTTGAGAAATTAAAAGCATGCAGTTGTGCCATCACCCCTTTTTATAGCCATCCTTGAAATCAAAGAGCTAACACAATTTTGATGTTTTTCCCATGACAAAGCAGAATTATTTAAGCCATCTAAGGATGGCAGCAAGATGCTCAAGAGCATGGATGTGTTTTGCTGCCAGTGAGGCACTCCCAATGCAATACAGTTAACATACCCCTAGGTGTGGTGATACTGCAGCGTAATCAGAGACAGCTATTTCTTATTACTTACCAAAGGTGCTATGATGAATCTACTTGAACCATTATTAGAAGGGCTGCTGTAGCAAAGGTTCAGGGAGGCCCTTATCAACACAGTAGGTGGTAGACATCATCATAAGTAATCGCATTATTTAATGTGCGTATCGCCACATGAGCAAGTACATACGCATTTCAAGCACATCAGTCAGCACAGTATAGAGACGTCAACACAGTATGGAGGCATCAGCTACAGGTAGCACGACAAGTTCATATGATCCTAGATAATGCATAGCTTAGATGCCAGTGCATTATACACTACTTTGCCTCTTCTCAGGTTCTTCCTGTCCAAGGGGATGAATGTCAAGTGCAGGTTCCTCATACAGGACATCTAAAAAACTCTTCCCATCCCATTCTGCTTACACAGCCTTTTCATCCTTATTTTTAGAACTGAATCAATGTTTCTTCCAGTCCTCACATAAACCCCTTTTACTTGTACTCTGGTTTGCTCTCGATCTGTCCAGCATCAACGATGACAGCATTTTGAGGAAACAGAGCCTTCATTCCACTCTGTATGTAGAAATCCTATCAATTGTATTCTCTGCCTTGTCAGACTCACCTTCTTTCCCCAATTCCACCACTCATTTGAACCATTCACCTGCACTCCATTGCTCCTGGCTTATATCTACTCTTCTCTACCACCACAAGTGAGCTCCTATAACTTACCAGCTCTAGCCTACCATCATTAGCTGACATGCTATTATCAAACACCTTCTGAGGAAACCTATGAAGCAGCACAAGCCAAAAAAACAGTCATTTGGAAATAATTGTGCAAGAGTTCAAGCCTCTTCTGTATAACACAAAACCCATGGTCCACACCTGCTGTCTTCTTTCAGTTCTGCTTTTTTCCTTCCTAGCTAATATACGAGTTTGAATCAAGCAGTAAGACAAACAGCCTACCACTAGTCATGTTGATTTTACTTTAAAATAAAACAAAACTTTCAGATTATTTTAAACACTTCTCTATCTGTAAGTACCTGACTTCACACACACTGACCCAGTGTTACTTCTTACTATTTCCTAGCTCATTTTCTGCATCTTGCTTCAAATCAGGCTTTATGTTCTTTAAGGTGGCTGCTAAACATTTTACAACAGAGACTGGAGTGTTTCAGCACTAACCTGAAAGGAAAGTCTTCTGTAACATTTAGATACTGAAAAAATTAATTAAAAAGACTGATGATATAATTATGAATTTCTTCCTTTCCAAACAAAATAGTTACTGTACTCAGAGTTTGAATGATTTGCATAGTACTGCTGCTAGCCTTGGATGTTGCAGTGGAAGGCAAAACAAGGCTTCAACAATGCAGAGATCAATGATCTCCCTGTAGAGTGGCTTGAGCTGCAGCCAGACAAGTTAACCTCAAAATGTAATGGAGGAACCATCTCCCGTGCACACATGCAGATGCCAGTTTATCAGATGATCCTGTTTTGAAAATGCGTGACATTTAACAGCAGCAGCAATAAAAAACATCAAGTTTTGTCTATGGTACAGCATCTATTCCACCTAGAAATTATCACACCTTAAACTCGTAAACTTTTACTCAATGCACAAGCCTTGGAGGCAGAGGCATCTTCACACAGAGCAGAAAGTCACAAGTCCTGTATTCTTAAAACTATTTAGAAGAAATACTACTTCAGATGTTCAAGAGGAGAAGAACATGAAATGATCTTTGTTTAATCAGGTATTAAGCTTTAAGACCTTGCAAGGGAGTGGGCTTGATTTTTTTTTTAAGGTACAACAAGATATTAGAGCTGCTTTTTTTTTTTTTTTCCAAGTGTTCATTTCAACAAATATTTTCAAAAGGTAACACTGATTTTAGAGTGCTTGCCAGTGTCATGATATAAACGCCTTAAGTTGTATTTAAAGTGAGACAAAGATGGTAAGGGAAAAAGTTCGTTTTGGACACCATTACACTATGACGGTCTTTGACATGCTCTATTTGTTTTGATAGTTAAAAAAAGCTCACAATATTACATAAAGTCATGGGAAAGTTAAGTGACTGTGCTTCATGTGCACTGTGTGTAGAAGCATAGAGTCACAGAAAAAGATGAAGAATATCAGGTAATGGGATTCTGAACAAGGGGAGGTCATGCCCAAACATCTACATAGGCCTTCTTAATGGGTACAAGCCAGGACAATGGGCATGGTCAAGGGCTGGTTATAGACCTTCTCCACATATTAGGTAGTCTTGTCCAGCAGTTCTCCCCTCACACAGCACAACTCTGGCAATTTTATCTAGACTGTAACACAATGAAGGAGGGTGGACAGTCTTTCATGACCAAGGTGCTTCACAGCTGCGTGAAGCCAACAAGCAAATCGTGAAATAAGAGCTTTACCTTGATGTGATTGACTAGACAGAATGAAAATAGTACTGAAGTAAGTCTATTTACACACAGCACTGCTTCATATCGTTAGCTTCCCGTGGCCCCATTTTAGCTCTTCCACCTCCCCTACACTAGCTTGGGGATTTTTGCCAATAAAAAGTATAATATTAACTTCTAGGTGTTGCCATTACAGACTAGTCTCATCATTTGAAAAAAAGCGCCATCTCTACAGGTGAGTTACCAGACTGACCATAATCATATAAACACTTGAGGGACTTGTCAACAGACACAGGTTTCCACAACCTATTGTTCTCTTCTTTATGACTACAGCGAACAGCTTGCTATCAGATACTTCAAATTGTCTTTTCATCTAATTCAGTGTATATATGTCCAGATTAAGAGCACTACTGAAAATAGAACTTTTTTTTTCATTATAAACTGTTCAAACCCCATGAACTTAGACCACAGGTGACATTATGTCAAACTCACAGTGAAGGATTTAATTACTTATCTAGCCACCCAGTTCTGTGCTTATCAAAATAACTGTGCTAAATAAGGCAATCTAATTGAGTGGAAAAGATATATTAAAACATTTAGGAGAGAGATGACATATGAACAGTATTCATATCAGGTTAATAGAATAAAGGACATTCATATATCATAGAAACACAAAATCCTTTTAGGCAGTGATGTTCAATGTTTTGCAGCCAGAGATACAAAGATTAATTTTTAAAAGAGCTGTCAGGTCTAAACAACCATTCTTCCTGTTTTCCCTTGATACACTGTACCTTTAACGCAGACTGAATCCAGCTCCTCTCTCTCCCTCCTACAACCCCAGAGGAGTTGTATGGGATATACAAAGGCAGGAAAAGTTCGACAATGTGGTACTCAGCTAGTTCATGCTTCTTAGACAGAGAGAAGGGATCTCCCTTGTAGACTTTAAACAAATGAGGGCATCCATATATTAGAAAAGTACTGTAAGTGGTATCAGTTTGTTTCCTCACTTATTTCTCAGCTTTCCAGTCTGTGACCTTTATAGGAAGGCAGGCCAGCTGCAGAGCTGCTTGGCAGCAAGAGAGGGAGAAGAGGTGATCCAAGCACAACAACAACTTGGATGGCTGGATAAGCAGGAGGAGGAAGGTGGCAGACAGGGATAGGAGACAATGCAGCTCAGGAGGGCTTTACTTGGAGGGAAGTAGATGAAATTGTTCAGTTGGACAATCACATAACATAAGTTGGTTTAATCAAGTATACACTTCCTGAATATAGTCACCCTCTAGGGACGTTTAAGAGCCTTCAGTGTCACTAGTGTCCACAAAATATGTATTTCAAACCTTAGGAAGAAAAACCTGCTTCCTTTGCACACCTGACTTTTAAAATACTGCTTTTCAAACACCTTTCAATAGCCTGTAAGTTTCCCCACTCCAGTAGACACTTTTCCTCTACAACATTTGACACTGAGAAAAAACATGAACAACAGCAGTATTACTTAGTTTCTTACCTGCATCTGCTTTTTGAGTTCCCTTATGCAGGCACTGTCCTGAGAATTGCTCTCACGCTGGGATGCATCTGCTAGAACGTTAACTGTCGTCTCTGCCTCTTGAAGCCACTTGAGGAAGCTCTCCAGATCCTTGTGTGAGGCCTGTACTGTTTTCAGCTCTGTCTCCAAGAAATTCTGCCTATCAACAGTGCTGAAAACAAGACAAGTATCAGAATACTCTCCCATAAAACAGAGCATTATATACATCATAACGAAACTACTAAAAGGAAATCTGAAAGTTCTCTCTACTAAGAAACTACACATCTGTCACCGTTATGTTTTATCATTTTATCACCATTTCTCTTGTTATTTTAGCTACAGCTACCCACAGATAATCTGAACTGGTTACACACATAGACCTTTTTAAAAAGTCACGTGGAAGAAAGTTACTAACTAAAAACCTAGCTTTTCCTATTTTATTATTGCTATCATGGACTTATGCTACGCCAAATGGTAGAGGTGTTATTCCTTTGTGTGAAAAGAGTGAATGTTTTTCGTCAACGAAAATCATACAGAGTAGAAGCACTAAGGGTTTGGGGGATTTTTTTCCTTCCTCTTTTACAGCAAGCATGAACATTCCCTGAAATTTGTAAGTTCAAAAGTGCTGAGGGATGAAGAGTCAAATACTTGGCTCTTTCTACTAAAAAAGAAAAAACTTTTCACACTATCACTAAAAGAGAATAACACACTGTCATCACAGTCAAGCCATGTTCAACATGCTTAATATACAAAAAAAGACTGACAGATTATAGTCCAAATTTTCAATCAATCCAGAAGATCTCTGCTCGGTACAAATACTAAGGTTTGTTTGTAAAAGGATTTTTAAGATGTATGGAACTCACTTAAAAGCTTTGGTAAGCAAATTCAAAATATTTCGTAGAAAAAATGAAAAAGATCACATTTTACTTCTGCATAATAGAGCTGTCTCCTTGCAACTGAAATGAAACTCAGATGGGAAACCGTTATAGTCAGCAATTTTAAAAGCTCCAATTAACAATGTTAATTAAAGCATGACAAGCTAAATGAAATCCATTTGAGGCTGTTATTCTGCTGTATCTCTTTTCCCAAAATCAGGACAAAAGAAACAAGCTGCCCCACACCAGCACACTGTATAGAACTCCTTAACAGGGCTACTATCTAGAATACTGCTGCTAAATGAGAAGGAAGTCCAATTTCATTTTTGCATCAAGCACTAAGCATATTGCAGATTTCAGGGGTAAAGTGGTATTTAATTTCAAGTAAAACAAGGTCAAAACACTCAGCATTTGATATTTTCACGTGAATTAAACAAGCTTCTCCAGATAGACTCAAACTTATGTGTCTTCCACCTCCTCCTATTCCACTCAGCATTTCTTTCCTTCTTGCCATGCTGTGGCAGAAGTACTGCTCAGCAGTATTAGGGAATAACTGTTTAGAATCATGAATTTCAAAAGTAGTTACAATATTCTTTTTAAAAAAGAGGCTGCAGGTGTTCAGTACCATTCAAGATGACATTTCAAAGGAGGTATTCTGGTTTACTAGCACATCAGAAAAGACAGATGCAAGGAAAAGCTGTGTTTCTTCAAGAATAGTAAGAAAAATCTCATGCAACCCCAATTCTGCCAGTCTTCCATTCCTAAGTATTAACATAAGCAACTACATTTTCTAGAGAGGACTTGCAGCATACAGTGTTGCACCCTTCACTTTAGAAGCTTAGGTCTCATGTCACTTGTTAATAACTGCTTTACCCAAAATAAGGCTGTGTGAACCATTCATGGTTGCCCAAATTTTGTCTACTGGTACATGACTAGCAGGACAAGAAACCTCCATTCCTGCTTCTCGCTTGAAGCTCAGGAATGTTTTATCCACTTGTAAGAAAAAAGGTAATAAATAGCATGCTAGGGATTACAAATGGTTTGATAGATACTGTCTAGAAAAGATAAGTATCAGCTCAAAAATTAGAGCACACCAAGAAACTTAAAGAATAACATAAAGTAAAAGCAGTTGTGAGCTCTGACTTCAAAATCCTTTTCCTCTGCAGGAATTTTCTTCCCTAGCAGGGGGTTAAGGCCAAAGGTGGAAGAACAGGAGTGACAACAGGAAGAACAGACTGGTAATAAAGATGGCCTTCAAAGAAAACAAAAGCCCCAAAGGATGAAACACTTTAGAGTGACCCAGATCTCTTAGTCTAAATACTGATGTACTAGATAGGACTTGAGACAACTTGAACTTTGCAGCTAACAACATTCATTGAAGAATGTCATCTTCAGCATAAAGTTTTAATTTCTGAAACTTTTTGCTTGGTTAAAACTCAAAGAAAGAACAAAATCCTATTACAGTCCCACTGCTGTCATAGTTGAATTAAAGCTGAAAATCACTAAATAGTTACTCCAGCAGCATAAAATAACAGATTTACAACTACCGTAGCTAAGATTACATGGGAGTTTTTAAAGAGAACCTGCACAGCAGTAGCAATCAACATTTCTACAGTGCAGATGCAACTACTTTCTTTTCCTTCCAGTAAAGGCCACAAATTTTAAATTGAAAATGGAGACTTCTGTACTGCAGATTAACAACCACCCCATGTTATAAAAAGATGATTCAAATTTTCAAAGATTTCTAGAACAATCAGAACAGCCTCAAGACAGAGGGTCCTTCCAAGATGTAAGAATTAAATGTAAGGAGAACCTGAAGAATCCTTTACAAATGCAGCTAACTTCACTTAACACAGTGACAGTGGAGAAGGTCTAAGCAGATTTTATTAGTGAAGATAGGTCCAAGAAAAATAATTGTAACTTTACTATTTAAGTTTTCATGGTATTGTTTCAGGTTTCTGTTCCACCCAATTAATTTTTCAGATTTAAACTAAAAATCCACAATGCATGAAAGCGTGCGATCAAAGGAAAGCCATAAAAGAACATTTGAGACAGTACAGGCAGCAACCTTAATCCATTACTAAGGCAGCAAAACCACACAGAATTACTACAATTTCACTCTAAAGTGTAAAAAAAAAAGAACACAAACCAGCCACTGGATGGAATATCCAGTTTACACAATGCCAAGGTGGCAAGCTTCAATCTCTTAATAGCAATAGTTTTAAAATAAGCTTCTTCAACTTTACAGGCCATGGCTACAGACTTCCTGGTATCATTCTTGTGCTATGCAGCACTGTGATTCTCCCAGGAGATGTTACTAAGGACCCCTTCCTTCCACAACCTCCAAGCATGAAACAAACTGGTATCATACAGCATCATGCTATAAATACAGATTTGTGCTTATAGAAGTCACAGGGCCACATATGTGCTCTGCGTACAACTCCCACATCTCAAGATCTTCCACATGAAGTAAGCCTTGTCACTCAAGGTTCACTAGTATTTCTACTTATTCCATTTAAAGCAAGCATAAAAAGCCCTTCATTTCCTTGAAAACGTGCTTTCACTGCACATTCTCCCCTTTTAACTCTACTCTGCTGCTCCATGGGATTATATTGAGCAGCTCCATGCTCTAGCTATGCACTGACTCTTGGACTTCTCCTTTATGTTCTGTTCCTAGCAAAGAAACAAAGCAGTTACTCATCTTCCTAAGGCTGCAAACTGCAAAATAGTAGCCTCAGTGATAATTCAGGAGTTTCAGTTATGCACAACAGAATGCAATTGCTTATTATTCCAGACTTTAAGCAGATTCAGACTTAGTTAGAGGCTTCAGGCAGGATCTTGTCTTTCTGGTCACCTGCTCTGAGTGGTGGGCAGCTTTTCTAGCCAAAACATTGCAAAGTTTGAATGTGAATGAGATCGCTATAGAGCTGTAGTCTACTGTTACCACTAACCTAATAAGGAGCTGTTTACTCTCACGCTCTAAAATTGCATTTTCACCTCCACATGTCACAATGACATTCAGATTAACTTAACAACACTTTTGGATAATGGTCAAAAGTGCTGCAGGCCCTAATCAATGCAAATGAAGGAAGTGGCGTTTCAGGAGATCACCTCATCACAATGAACTAGATCAGAAAAAATAAGAGTAAAAAACCAAGGAAGTTTTGTCACATGTCAAAGCCTTTCCCATGGGATACTGGGAAGTTTTCTAAAGAATCACAAAAACAAGTTCTCCACATCACATAGAACAATTATGAAATGTTTTACTCACTTGGAAAATCCTATCTCTCAAAACATTTAGAGATTAACAAATCTTTATTTTCTCAAATGATCATACGGAATAAGCCATACAAAATTTTGCTCATTTTGAATCTCATCTCTCAATGGACATAACCAGGAAATCGGCTGCCACACCAAAAGTACAAAATGACAGAAGTATCATTTTCCTCCAAAGAAAGATAAGACAAAATTCTACTCTGCCTCTTACTACCTACTTCTTGCCAATGTGAAGTTCTCTCAGTCCCCAGGATACAACATCAACTTCAGAGGCTTTATTACCTAGGATTTTTATTCCTTTAACTGGCATCTCATTACAAAAGCAGTTGTTCCTTTTACATGCACACATACAGAGAGACTTCGGTTGTCATCTCCCCCACTCCTATATACGCAGTATCAATTTTCTCTTCTGTACCTCTAACTACAAACTATATCTTCTTTTAAGCTGCAGGCACTGAGTCAGACATTATTTTAAATGTTAATTGTCTATCAAATACTAAAGGAAATTTCTACAGAGATTAGATTACCTTGCAGAAAAAAGTACTATGGTGATATTGTCGTTAAGATATATTTGCAAATATGTCTTAAGAGAGGATGAATAAAAAGTAAGTTTCAAGTAAGTCTCAGCGCCTATAGCACAAGTATTGTCTAAATGGGAGTGCTACAAGCATCACACTCAGGAACCTAAAGTGCAGCTCCATTCAGGGAAATGTTCTGCTACATGAAAAGTTGTAATGAATAAATATGTTGGAAAACGAAGCTAAATACTTAGAGCCTTGTGAAAGAAAAGAAATACATGAAGCATATGTGCATTGAGGAACAAGAGAGGAACTGGTTAAAGATGCTTAAAAAATAACAACCCACCATAGCTCATATAGAAGCCTTTCACAGAATCATAGAATCATCTAGGTTGAAAAAGACCTAAGATCATCAGGTCCAACCTTTAACCCTACTCTTATCTTTATCACCCCTAAACCAAATCCCCAAGCAACTTCATGGTGAAAACTGTGGGAATTTCAATCATCAGAACAGCTTCACTCTAATTAACTAATTATCTACAGTAGCATTAAATGCTGCAGTAAAACTGACAGAGAAGAAACTGTAATACACACCTGTATCCTATGTATATGTTTAGCATACAAGCCTAAGACACAAACAGCTACTTAGAGAGTGAAACCCTGTAATTACCTTTGGTTCAGGTTAATCCAACAAGTGTTCATTTGGTCAGTGATTTCCTTCACTCTCCTTGTGTCATCATCACGATACTCTCGAAGGAGTTTATTAGAAAGATCATTGAATGCAGATACTGTGATGTCGCCTCTATGCAAATCCTGTACTAACAGCTAGAAAGCAATTCCAGAATGAGACAGAGTAAAATAAAAATCAGATTATTTTTCACATTATACAGTTTATATTATTATAAAATCCCCTTTCTTATTCTTTTTGCTTTAAAAAGAGTGCGTATTATTCACCTAGAAGAAGAAAATGTAAAAAGAAAATCTACGGACATGAAGTGTCCTGACAATGAACCAATCAAAATACAAATAGGTGAGGAAGAATTATATTTGCCTCAATCGCCAAAGGCTAGAAAAATTCTCTTCTGTGATTTACTGGCAACAGAAGTAAAAACACTTACATATTTTTAGTACCATGAATAAATTTAAATTATGATAATAGTGATATAAGCGGCAGCTAAAATTGCCATAAATGAAATGTGCGGCATGAGAATTATTTCATTGTTTTGTGGTTTGTTTGGGTTTTTTTTAAAATGGAAAAATTCATTAAATGTGTGGCAAGATATTCATAAGGTGCCTTGTATAAGCTTGTATAAGAATTCTGAACTCAAGATTATTTCTAAGTGAAACACATATTTACATATATATGTATGTCATATATATCTGTACTGTATTTGGGCACGGGTCTACCTTCACCAAAGAAAGCAAAGCAGACCTAATAGTCCATTTCCAATCCTCTGTTCATGTAGAGAAAGACTATGAAAATCACACAATTTTATTGTTTACTGAAACAGCTTGGATCAGTGAGGCATTCTCACAACTGTACTCATTGCTTCTTTCCACACCCAGCTGCACCACTACATTGTCCCTTCATAAATATATATGTTTCTAGATAAACACACACACTTTTTTAAACTCTATCACAGCCCTGTTCAAAATACTGCACCAGATAAGAGCCCCTTCTCACTGATTTGTCTTTTTAGTTCTCATCTGGGCCACCTACAGCCTGCTCTTTTTCTGACAGCCACCAGGACAAAGGACATCAGACTTACTGATTTATCACAGCAGGTTTGCTGTCATATGAAAAGCAGTAAAGATTGCATGTGATTGGGGAAAAAAGACAGCATTGTTGTGTATGTTTGACATGGATCAGAAGTGAAATTCAGGATCATTTTAAATAACTTGATCCATTCCTGGATTTACTAAACTACTATTAATAGGTGTCTATGAAGTAATATACACTACATTCTGTGGCTGCATGATTAATTTGTTGGTTTGAGGTTCAAGCATTCTGTATAATATCATTTATTGGATGCTACACTATACTAAGTTCAACTACAAAGAGAAACTCATGCCACCTGTTTCCCTCCCAGAAAGTGATTCTCAGGAAGTTCAATAGATCAAAAAAATAGAGACAATTTAGCACATATCATGTTCCAAAAGAGACAGAATTGCCAAATCAGTGGTATATTTAAATTGTATATTTGCACATCAACTGAATCCAGTAGCATTACATAGAACGAGTCTGGTATGCAAAAATAAATTAAAAAAAAAGTGGGCAGCCTCTCTTACTTTGTTGTCTGAAATCTGTTTGACAAGCATCTCTTTCGGGGCCTGCAGGAGCATGCGTAGACGCATCTCACACTGTTCCATGAGGTGCTCCATTTCTTGCCTCCGCTCATCCCACTGCACACTGTCTGTCAGCATGTACTTCAGCTGCTGCTGTCGCACCTCCACACCATGCTGGGTACTGTCCCACTGGTTCTTCACCTTCTCCACTGTGGAGGATGATACAGAATATGAAAAACCTGAGGCAAATGAACAAGTAGCTATAACTACCACTTAATTCTCAGGACAAGAGGCAACAATATAATTCGTTCTCAAATACAGTAGTTTCCATATTCAGTATCTTAGTTCCCCATGTAGTTTATGAATTCACACGAGCAAATGAAAAACGTAGGTGTTTTGCTACCTCTTATTTAAGTAGGTCAGCATATAGGTAACTACTATTATTTCTGAAATATTTCAAAGGCTTTATTTTACTTTTTAAGTACAAATGTGTGGGAGGCAAATCTGCTGCAGCTGCACTGCAGAGATATGATAGCAGCAGGGCTCCAAGGAGCACAATTTTAGGGTGATGGCTGTATCAGCAAGTCATCTTTGTGCATCTGCAATTTAAACCAGTACAAATACATAAAAAAAATAAATATACTGTTTAGATCTGGATAGCTTATACAAAGTGAACTAAGTTTCTCTGACCACTGTGTGTTGAAGGCAGTCTAGTGGCACCTGTGCTGCATTTTTGGCCAAGGCAGAAATACTCCAGCAACAACCTACTTTGGCACTTTCGTTCCACCATAGGTTTCTACAGGCTTATGTAGATTATACAGCAGAACAGAGAAGCTATTAATCATACCCTGTTTCCTTCAAGTATCCCATTTCCCTCTCAATAGAGTCACATTAGATGATCGACAAACAGGCTTTAACCTTTAATAAACAAAGGGTGAAAAAGACAACATGACAAGAGCCTAAGACAAAAAAATAGTGTGTCAGGAAAAGCATTAAGTCTGCCTTTGGAGAGAAATGAACAGCATTCCTTAACACTTACAGACCATTAAACAAGCATATTACTTGAAAGTCTACAGAGGTGGAAACAGGTTTCCCTATTACTTGTCATTACAGTTATTAGGAACATACTGTATCACTAGAACTAAAGAGTAAAAAATCACGTGTAGAAAAGCAAACAGAACAAAAACAACTAAGCAGGATTACTTGAGTATATTTGTACTCTAAGCAACAACAGGTAGGCAGCAGGTAACACAACCAATACATTTATCTTACCAGTAATTACGCAATTTTATTAGAAAACTAACACTTGATTCTCAGGTCACTTCGATCTTCTATGAAGCAAAAATGCCAAAGGTTGTGCTTAAGCTAAAAACATTTAAGTAACCTTGACCTTGGCATTTTTATTATTTTTAAAACTTTTTACAGTTATACAAATGCATAATACTTGATCTCCTTGAGAATACCTCTTATCTTTAATACATTCAACAATGTTCTGTTTAGTTTCATAAAGCTCTCCAAGACTGTGGCAGCAAATCCCACTTTTCAGGGTAACTGTATTACTGGTGGACAAAACCAATAATCTGTGCAATACAGGTTCATCAGTTTTAACCCAGAGGCAACTTTTGGAGTAATTTTCAGGCATGAGGTAGGTCATGCTGGATGAGAACTTAGAAGAAAGCTTTAGTAACCCAACAGCAAATAATAATATGGGGGTTTTATTAAAAAAAAAAAAAATGAAAAATGTTACTATATTGGATAAAGAGTATGTTCTAAGGAAACCAGGAGCTTCTGGGAGAGATCAGCGGCTTCACCAAAACAGCAAAGGCAAAATCAGCGGGATTGAAAAAGGCTATAACACTGGCTAACGAACTGCAGACAAAAACCTCCTAAGTGTTTAGGCTCTCTCTACAAAGCTAGAAAGAAAAAACATCCCTGAGAAACAGCTGCCTACAGCAGCAACTTGGTTTAAATGGATAGATAGTTGATGTTTACATAGTATTATGTAAACATATATATATTATTGTAGAAAGAATACTTGTTGATGTATTTTCCCCTATTAATGGCTAAGCTAACCTTACTCTCTACACTGCTGACGTACTATCCTCTCTTCGGTCTCCACCAAAGCAGGAGAGAAACTGAAATTCTCGGTAGCCTCAGCATTCAGTCTGTTCAATAGTTTCCTGTTTTCTAGGTTCCTAAAAAAAGTTGTCAGGTGCACCAGTCTGGTATGAAAGGCAGAAAAACTGGAAAGAAGTCCTAATGAGACTGTGTTTTCAATTCCCAATGTCCATGCAGTAATTAGGAGAGAAGTTCCAGAGAAGGAAGCTTTTCTTTTATTTCCATACTTCTAGATATTGTAATTAGGCTTCATCTAACAACACACTTCAGGCTCACAGGAGTTCTGAGAGATAGCAGTATATGTCCCTCAGTGTTTAAATGACGAGGTGCATAAAGCAGTCCTGAGCGTCACTGTTCTTCAAAGTGCAAACAAATGTCAGCAGCAAAAAAAATCTTCTATTTTTCTCATGTTTCATGACAGGCAGCAAAATCTTCACAAACATCTACAGTGTTTACTGGAAGCTTCATTTATGGCAGCATACACAGCTTCTCTGTTCCCACCTTGGATGGATATGACTGTGGGGGAACTCAAATTTTCAACATACAGTTCCTTTATTCCTTGTTCACCCTGTTTTGAAGAATCTAGAATGTTTTGTGACTAATGAGATCTCCCCTTGTTCATGGACTACACAGTTGCTATCCTCCCTCAAGTTTCCTCCTAAACCCTAGGTATGAGTGACAGCAAAACAGGCCCTACAAGTTGCTTCAGCTTCTTTGGATCTTACTCCCCTACCAATCCATAGCTCCTGTGAATCTTATACAGCAGATATGTTAAAGGGTCCGATGTCATCACATCTGTGGGTCTGACCTGGTTATTATCTCCAGCAAGTCTTATGAAGACCAAAGAAATTAATCTAGTCCTTTTATCAATAAATAAAAAAAAAATCCTCATCCTCAGGTCTGTGGTTGTCAAGTAACTCAAGTTTTTCATGAGATATTTTGAAATCTCAGCAAAAATGTTTACATTTGTATTTGAAAAAAAACAAACAAACACGGACAGTCAAGAAAACAAGCAACAATTCTTGTTCCAGGAATTTTTATTAAGCTGTTAGAGTGAAAGCTACTTAACTGCCAAGTTTTTGGTTTGTTCAGCTAGGCTCAAAATCAAGAGTTTAAGTAAAAGACATGAGGATTTATTTTTCCTGGCATGGAAGCACCATATTTGCAAACACAGAATGGATAAACTTACGTTTTTCTGTGATCACTGTCCTAATGTCTGAACTGGAAGTTTTATTTTTCAAATTCTGAGCCAACGTAAAAACAGAATCAAGCTGAGGGTGCCGCTGGTCCAAATCTGCCTTTGTTATCTGTTGAGAATTAGGATACAATTTTTAAGCCCAAAAAGCAGAATTTAGTTAACATCATCCATATTATTTGTAGATACAACAAAACATTTATATGTCACCAGAAGTAGATGGCTGTTCTCGTCATTACTGTAACCCTTGAACAGTCACAATATTATAGTACTGCTTTAAAAAGAAAAAAAAAATTCTGGATTGCAGTTACTAAAAATCCAGAGATGAAGGTTAACCTGTACAAACCACACAATTACAGCAGTGTCATGGTTAAACTATGGCATGTAGTCATTGCACAATATTTCCCAATACCTACTTATTTTTCTTCATAATTTATTTTCCTCTTACCCAGTTCTGATCATTTAGGGTGGTGGAAGCAGGTGGGCAGGGAGAGAGAGAGTGATGGAGAAGGAAAAGAATTGGGAGGAATGACCAGACTACATATTTTAAAAAAAAAAAACGTAGTGATTTCACTATGGCAATACATCAGAAGTCCGTGTTACAAGTACGATACAGTTAAAAGAAAGCATTTCCAAAGTTACCATACACCACATTATTCTTTCAAATTCCAGATTATGTCCGATAGTCACAGAAACAGTTAGCACTACAGTTTAGCCTGCTGCTTTTTATCTACAGTTACTCATGTTAATTGATATCAAGTCAAATAAAATGAACTTTAATAGTAGCATAGATCTCAAATACTGCCCTTAGTCACGGCTCAGCATAGCATGAACTATCAACAGAAACAAACATTTACATCATAAATATGTCCCTGGAAAACAGTTTAGTCTAACTACAACACAAGAAAACTCATTAGAAATCACTGAAGAGTGGATCATAAAGGTCACTCTCCAAGCAAATACGAAGCTGCCCCAAAGTCTGTATAGCATAAGCTATCTGTATATTCCCCAAAATATGTCCATTTCAGGTATTCTCTATATGTTTTGTTTAAAACTAACAAACAAAAAAATAGCAGTACCTAGCTCATATATGGAGACAGGAATTAACAGGAGGGAGAGTGTGATAACATTCCAAGTGTAATTTTCAAGTTATGTATTTACTGTAGTCATTTTCTTTTTTTTTTTTCCTTTTAAACAAATATAATTTCCTTACTGAATGAACAAGTTATTAAAGTGTGAGTTAATTTCCCAATCCACCAGCCTTCACAAAAAAACACATACTTTCATTCGTGCAATAGTCCGATTGATCTCCTCAGTATTTCCCACGGTGACTATGTTTGACTTGAGCATCTGGTCAATCAATACCAACCAGTCAGCCAGCTCAGTTGTAGTTTTATCCAGATCAGCAGGTGCAGAAAGTTCCAAAGCCTGCCGAGTCTGAACAGGAATTTCCAATGAAGAAGATACTAGCACCACCTTTTGGACATCTGAAATAGAGTTTGGAGTTTGTTAAAAAAAAGTCATGGCCACACGTGCAATTGGAATTACAGGGCTTGGATTTTTTTTTGATAATTCCTATAAATATGCAACAGCATCTAAAGAGGAGAGTTTGTATTTGAGACATTTTGACCACCAGAACTAAGTAACCCTAAATTCCTTTTGTCTTTTTTTCTTTTTAAGGCTATCAATTATTTCATTGCATGCCAAAGACTCACACAAGTGATTCATCCAAATACAAAAAAACCCAAGAAGTAAACTTGTAACGGCAAAATGAAATTAAATTTAATGGAGTGAAGCTAAACACTCTGACATAAAAGGGAATTCACTCTTATTAAGTACAAAACCCAATTCTTTCATTTAAGATAAATGTCTAAAATTGTCTTCTTCACTTACGTGACAGAAAGGTTTTCCCCACTCTTATTTCAGAATTCACTTAAGCACAAGTGAGTTGAGCTACTGCAATAGATGCTTCATGGACTTGGCAATACACAACTGTCATAAGAAGGGACAGATGCCCACTAGTTCAGCCCCATCCTTTCTATTTTATTTTTAATCTGACACCTGCAATGAAATGAGGAATGAGCTATTCAAGATTCCCTTCAGAAGCTGTGTTTGGTTGTGTTCTAGTTCCAAGAAAATACTAAGTTAAACCAAGCTGGAGCATGAATATTACACATTCGCCTCAAGCCATGAAATACAGGAGCTTTACTTAAACACCCTGTATGAAAGAAAAACAAGCTGAATCAAGGTTTTAAATGGCTTAAATAGAAGTTGGTTTTCCTCCCTTAAATTCTGCTTACTGCTATTGAATTAAAAAAATTCTTTCATGTAAGGGCTGTCATTTTTATCTAGTTTTCTAAAAAAGAGACCATAGGCATCTTGTTTACATTCCATATCTGCTGATCTGCCTCCAACAACTTGAAAAGACAGCCAGTGTCAGCATCTGATACAAGAACATACCATATTTAGCCAGCTACCCCTAGAAGACTCAGAAAGATAAGTATCTAGCAGACGAGAAAGACCTATCTGTGTCCCTACAGAGTTGAAAGATGCAGAATCGCCTTTATTTATAGGACTGCAGAGACCCTGCATATAGTAGATACCGTAAAAATAATTAGCTGTAGGGAAAGCTTCTAGCGGATTTTAATTACTAAAAGGCATGACCACCAGGCACAAATCCACAGGAAATCAGGCTGTCACAAACACAGCTATTTTATTTTATTCTGTATCTAGTACCCTGGCTCCTGAGGAAAAGGCCCAAGCTTTACTAAAACACTTACTGATTTCTAAACTCTTTGTGGAACCCTAAAGGACTTCTCCAATCCTGAATTGCAGTGACTTTCTCCCTAACCAAACATTCTCTTTCTCTCCCATGTTACTCTTTGGTAACATGAAGGTAGTCTTAAGCACAGTGATGGACAACATTTCTTATTTCTACTCGTCTAAATTTGTAGAGAAGACTTTGGATTTTGGATTATTTTGACTGCAAATGGGATTAAATTGAATACAATTAAGCACAACAAAAGGATTGATCACTCACCAGAAGGCTTTGTCTGTGTAACAAGATGAGACTGTCCAACAAATGTCTCCAATTCTCTCACTCTGTCAGGCACGTCTCTGATCACCTACAGCCCAGCAGAGAATAAAACCAGCAAGTAAAAATTTAAAAAATGTATTCACTTAGAAGACAAAATATTCTATACCATGCTTGCTACAACGGCATATGCCTCAGATGTTTCAATGAATTTTTTTCAGGGTATTACTAAAAAAAAAAAAACACAAAAACAAACACCACCACACAAAACAACCCACCACAAAACAAAAACACCAAGAGATACTCAGAATGTTATTTCAGTACATGACAGTGTCTTACCTAAATCTTCAAGAGAAATAAATGCATCCATCATTTACATGGTTTTTACTGCCTAAGCATCAAAGCTGTGACTCATTATTTGAGTACACTTTGAAAGAAAAATGATACAAAGCATGATTTGTGGTCATCAGTGACAGGAAAGTAGAGAAACAGGGAATTAATTTAAAAATAAAAATAAAAATGTTACCACTAAACACTATTGTAGTGAAGACAAATTTGCCTGTCTTGCTTTTAAAAGATTTTTTTTTTTAAAGTGCTTTTAAAAGGTAGTGATAGCAGCGTAATATAACAAAGGGAAGGGAGGGGAAATCCCCATTTTCTTGGCTGAGTAGATAAACCCAGATTTTTTTCTTTCCCCGAACAATCAAAAGCCGCTTTCCCCAATAAATTCTCCCCTCCCTGATCTCAAATAATTCTATTCCTTTTTCACTTAGATCTCCAGGCTTTGTTTGAAAAACATCTTTTTTTACACCAACCAGTGAGTTCTTTTCTTCTCATATACTTGCCAAAGAGATCAAACACTAGTTTCTACTCTACAGCAGTTATACTCAAGAAGAATTCCAGACACACTTGATAAGATTTTCTGACTAAGCTTTACCACAGCTTCGTTTGTTACTCAACTGCCGCAAATATTCAGCTTTCCTATACAGCAAAGACTTACCATGACTCGCAATATCAAATTAATATGTCACTGTTTGCCTCAAGGGAAATATTTTTTAACCAGCTGTTTAAAAGAAAGCCAGTACAAAAGCAAATCAACAGAAAGCATAAGCTAACTAAACCATATAATTGTCATGGAAAAATGTCCACCAATGTTTTCACATAAATATTGATTGGGGTACATTTCCTCAACACGCCTGCATGTCACAGATACATGGAAAGGAAAACAACAGTTTCAAGCATGCCACTATATTTTTGACATCAGGTAACCAATGCTGAATGCACACCTTATTCCACCTCACATTGAGGGACTGCAGGCAATCAGAAAGTTTGTTTTTTTCCTGGAGATCAACATTTTTATCCAAAAGCACTTCAGGTTCAGTTCTGTTCAGCCATTCCAGTTTACTTCCCTGTACTTCCATCTCTTCACTCAAGACCTAAAAAGGACAGAAGAGTTTTAGACTGAAGCAAAATGCATACATGCTTAAGTAAAGGGAGTAAGGGGTGGAAACTTAAGTGCAATATTTCAAAATTTTCCTGGAAATATGTACCAGAAAAGCTTCTATTTTGGTTTCTATTATCAATAAAGAAAAATTTAAAACATTTATTCAAATATCAATATTTATTGCTAACTGGAAAAAAGCCACAATAATGCAAATAACCAAGGTACCTATAGAACCTCACATCATACACAGACTGTCATCTCACACAATACTTCTGTTTGATCAACTCTGAATGTACCATGTATATCCAAAAGGCAAAGTACTGTCAAAACTGTTGCCTGCATTCATTATAAAAAACAAACAAAAAAACCTAAGGATCCACTCCTGACATGTATTATACAAGCACATGGCATATCACTACAAGATACTTTACTAGTACTAACTACTACTATTAATGAAATGTACTCTAAAGGCTTTTAAAAACTAAACATAACCTCAGAACTTCATTGTGATCAACCTCCCACAGCCTTCCTTAAACATGAAAGCATAGGTCAGATCCTGAAGAAACAAAACAAAAAACAACAAAAAAAACCACAACCCAAAAAACTCACGATTGGATTCTCACTTTAGATCAACTGTGCTATTATTTGTCCATAGATCATAAGTAGTGTGGAGCAGGAATGACAAATTTTATCTTTAAAGCACTAAAATTTAAAAAAAAATTATAACAGCGAGTACACATCATATTTATCCATCCCAATATTTATACTAATCTCTGTTAGACAAGTATTATGGAGGTGTGCACAGTAAAGTGATAGGAACACAGGCCTGGAAAGGAGATCTCTGAACAGAGTACCCTGCTACTGTAAGCACTATACCAAACAGTGCCTCTCCTAAATACTCAAGGGTCTACCTTAACAGAATTATATATTTTTAAAAACACATTATAGCCTTTTAAATTGTAGGCTGCTCCAGAAGCTCTATGTAGAATCTCCTCCTTATTCGCAGACTATGATTATTCCTCACCGGTCAGTTAACATCTGTTATTCCCACTTCCCAGGCTTTAGCAATAGTTCATCTTCCCTACATTTTCTTATTCTCATCATCATATCCCTTGTCATTATGCTTTATTTGACTAGACAGAAACATGGCAAACTGAGTTTCTTTGTAGATGAGTTCTTCATTCTCCTGAACACCCCAGCAATCTCAATTAGTACCTGTCCTACTGCAAACTCATCTCTCCTTAATATACATAATCAAAATTGCACACACATTCCTGCTTTATACAGAGCCGAATTGGTACTTAATTCCCTACCAGTCTTTCTCTAGCAAATTTTGCTCTTTCTCCCCTAATTCCAGTTCCACCTTTCATTTCGGGCATCTACATTGAGGTAAATGACATGAAAAACTAAACTTTCATGGTAGCCAGACAGCAAATACTCAACTGACAGGAGTCAATTTAAGCAAACACAGACGCAACTACTTCACATTGTTGATACACGTTTGTTGGAAGTTCAAGCCTCTCCACCTGATTTGGTCACTAACAGGCATTGTTTTTTTTGGTTGGTTGGGGGTTTGTTTTGTGGTTTTGTGGGGTTTTTTTTGTGGTTTTGTTTGATTTTTTTTTTTTAAATTACTATTTTTTAAATAACGGGCAAGTAGATTTGTCTTATTGACTACTCCTTCCATTCTTGTAGGATTCCAAAAACATTCTCTTTCACAAACCCTACAAACCAAAGACACTTTGCTGTCAAAGCCAGGCACAAAATAAGCTGGAAAAATACACACACACATATGCACCCAACTTACTTGAAATGACTCAAACCCTTATAATTTAAAAAGCAGGTTAAACAAAATCTTACACATGTACCAAAGTATTAAAGCTGCCCAGTAAATACAAAAATGGTGTTTACTTACCATTTTAAGCTTAATGGCATTTAGCCAAAGCTTTGACAACTAGAAAGCCAACTTGGGGACATCAGCTTCAGGGAAACTCCACTTAATACATTTTATCATTAGTATACCTATTTCTCACTTTCTGATCCACAGCCACCATCTTCTGACTAGATAACACAGTAAACAACTCAACCCAATTTTACTATGAGATGCATCTTGCCTGCGTAAGTAATCTCACAAAACTGTCTCACACAACTGCAACATTTCTTTAACCACTTACAATGTGAAAATTGCCCACCCCAAAAGCCATGTCCTGCTATTCTGCACAAGGCATACATGCGCATACACATATACACACTAATTGATCTTGCCTGTAATTCTTGCAAGTTTTCCTCATGGTTGAACATAAATCTTGTGTCCAGAGCATTCTCTACATTTTCCAACCAGCAACGGAGCTCATCAAGCTTCTTTCTGTATTCTATCAACTGCTGATTCTCTCCTTTTAGCCTTAAAAGAGAAAACAACAAAAAACACATGCATATCTGCAGCAAACACAGAATATCAGTCCTACGTTACTTCACATGCAAGTCACATGTTTTTCAGTGGTTGGAGCATTTTAAAGGGCTCATTTTGATACTCAAAGGATTCTATCCTCATTAAAATGAAAAATACTTGCAAATTAATACTACCACCTCAAAAATAAATAAATTTTAGTTCCAAAGGCACAAAACAGACTTTTAAAATTCTGCAGAAAACATTAAATGTAAGTGACACTAATGACAACACCTTCAGGCCTAATCATTGTAAGACATTACAAGGCCACTGACAGTGAAAGTGTTAGAAATGTCCCCAAATCCTTCAAGGGAAAAATTCTCTACATCACACAAAGCTTTCATGGAACTTCTCAAATTAAATGATTTGAAAAATCCAACCAACTTATAACATTTCTAGGTGTATCAGGAAATGTTAAAAACATACATAATAGCATAAGCAGCCTCCAAAAATAACTATTTGTTCCGTGGATTTATCCTTACACCTTTTTTTGGAAGTAAGAATGGAGAACGGACCTTATATTCCTGGATACACTGAAAATTGGTCTATTTATCTCAGATAACCTTTCTCTTTCATCTTTTGAAGTACATTTAAGGCTACTTCAAAACAGATTTTCATTTTGTTCAGAAAATACATAGTCAGATGGATTAAATTCTTGCAAACACAGACCTAAAGGTCTTATTTTATAGTACTGTGGAAATTCAAGAACAAAACAAGCATTTCAATTAGTACATCTTTGACAATGCAAAACCAGAAATCAAGGTAAAGTATTTACAGTTCAGCTTCAGCCAGAAAAAGTAGTTGAGTATTTCTTCCTAAAAAAGTCTGGCTTAGCATTGAAATTATTTAAAAAAAAACAAAGGAAAATTGTAAGAATACAAGTTTTTCATTTGTTGGGTTGTATTAGGCACAGACTCACTAAGCAGTTAGTGCATTTTTAAGAAATTGGTTCTAGAAGACAGTTCAAAACACAGAAGTCTGAAACGCAGGAAAAACTCAGATTAATGACAACGTGCGATGGAATGTACTCTCTCCACCAGAGTCTTCTAAATGAGATTCTTTTCATCAGATCTGGTCAGACATCCAAATTCTTGATTAACTTATTACCTCTGTTGCCTATCCATGACCTCCACAGTGATTGCTTTCCAGCGTCTGTTCAACCCCAACAGCTTCTCCTGTAGGAAGCTCCCATCTGTAGCAGACAGTTTCTGTATGATCCCTTCCCCAGTTCTGCTCAATGCTGAAACACTGGTCTGATGACTGCTGATTCCCTCTTCAAGTTCCTGTCAGAAACATAAAAGCCACACAAAATTTTATTATTAACCAGAAGTGACTTTGATCTGTGGCTCATAATACGCAGAAGGAATTCTGGGTGCATATTATTTTACTAAAACAGGCACTTAAAGTCATCTTACTTAAAATTGGATGCAGTTGATTTAAGTTATTAGGAGTCCGTTGTTGAATCTAGTTCAATTTTCTAATGAGTGTCATAAAAAGATAATGACACAGAAAAGGCTGATGAATAGTACTCAGGATCACAAGAATTCATTTAAACCATCAGTGTTTGATTCTCTTCCTCTTAACGTACAGCACTTTGTAGTAGTGCTAGCAGATGGCATGACTTTTTTTTTTTTAACTAGTTCTTTTCATAACCTATGCCCCTGACTATTTCTGTAACTTAACAGTATCTTAGCTAGGATAATTGTGGTAGTGCTGCCATGACCCTCAGACATCTCAAAATCCATGAAACTAAAAGGAAGTCAGAAGTCAGGACCAAACCTTCAAATGTACTTAACTACAAAATCCTGAAAGAACTTTCTTTGCAACTATATTATGAATAAGACGATTCAAGAAAGAAACAAAATGCCCTAGAAGAAAAAACTCCAAGCAGCAACAAGGACAAAATACAAACTGTATGTTAGGTAGAAAATACATTTCTTACGTAACACATACCCAACTCTTCCATAATCATTATGCCTCCCTCCTCCCAAAATTTAATCCTTATATGATATGTTTTCTTCTCCTTATTTAAAAGGAAATAAAGCAGAACAGAATAGTCTGTTCTTCCATAATGATAAGCTAGAAAGACATCATCAGGGAATTAAATTCCAGAACAAAAGCCTGAAAAAAACAAACGTAAGAAATCTGTAATTGGAATCACCTCTTTTTCTCTTTTCTAATTTTCTAGATTGCTTATGCAAGGCAGGATCTTGCAAAGTCTTTAGTTAGCAAATTATTTTTTTTCAAGTTATAACTGACGATTGTTGGTAAGTATGATTGACCCTTGTTGGTGTTGATTTTTTTAAGTCTACATTTTTTAAGTAGAAAGTGAAATAATTTACTGGATTTCTTAACCAATTAGAATATTTTCCAAGCTGTAACAAAACTTATAAAACAATAAAAATCACATCAACATTTGAATTATCAAATTTTCTCAAACTCATCCATACAAAGTCATCAAAAAAAACCTATAAGCAGGAGTAGAGCTCTTCCCAAAAAAACAATTTTTAACTGCAACTGAAAAAGTAGTTTTAAGAATTACCTCTTTTTTTAAACTGCAATTGCAAGCCTCATCTCAAAGCTATATCTCTACATAGAAAAGCAGAAATTTAGATAAAACCCTATACTTTTTCCAGCCTGCTTTTCTTCTGCACAAATCACACATACCTGCTGATGCAGCTCAGCTGTCTGCAGATCCAGGCTGCCATCTGGACCCCGGGCATCGGCGAGTAACACTTCAGCTTCCGTTATCCAGTGGGAGAAGTCATTGAGATCACAGTGGAACTGTCTCCACACCTCAATCGCTCTATCGAAGCAACTGTATGAAATCAAATGCATTGAAAAATTATTTAGACCGTTTCAGAAAAAAGGCTTCAATTCCTACTCCAGTGAGTAGAAACTTGCCTTAGGAGACAGAGAGGTTAGCACGCAGCCTGCTTAACCAAGTCCCAGTACTGAATGCTTCCTGACATAGTAGCAGTTGGTAAAAGCCAACCACACAGCCTTGTCATTAACTTCTAGCTGAAGGAAAAAAGGGCAGTCCTAACCAAACTTTTGTTTCTATCACTTAAATAAAGATTGATTAGCTGCATCAAATTGGCCTGCAGAACCCTTTTTTCTTTATTATAAAACAGTTCCAGTATCAGACAGTGTGGAACATGAAATATGATTAATTGCTCTGATTTTTTTTTTTTTAATTCATAAACCATAGGGTGATGGTGTCTGGAATTTAATAAGTAAAGGTGATTCTGATTATATAGAACTGACTGCATTACCAGCATAAGCAGGTCTTATACAATTTAATCATACAATAATTTACCAGGCATTTCATTATTATTATCATCTTTGCAGCCTCAAATTAACGTGTAGCTTAACGTGAAGGGTAACGTTTTCTAGCATGGAAAAGGCTGAACGATCAATCAGAAGGTTGGTTTTCACTAAAATGTGAGTTCTACTGTGTTAACAAACTAACAAAAACAGCTTATGGATGTTAAATAAGAAAATGATGTCAGAAAGGCATAGAGTGGCTTGCTCTTTGTTGATTGCTAACTCTATATGAGTATTACAAAGACAATAGGACAGATGTCTCAAAGGACACAGGACAAATCACATGAAATCTACATCTGTGTCAACCAACTGGATAGTACCCCATCCCAGACTAACAAAAATATTCATCTGTAAAGACACAGGAGGCCAGGTCTGCTAAGCAGAGGACCCTATAACGTGACAGAAGAAAGACTCATCTGCAGCCCTTTACTTTTGTCCCGGGTTACTGCGCATATTACAGATGCAGCCTGAAATTAGCCGCATAACATGAAACTGAAAGCAAATTTTAAAGAGCTACCATTGAATCTATTTTCATCACTAATAAAGTTCAACAATCCCAGAGTTCCTAATGAGATTATTGTCATCAAAATTACATCTCATTTTTATTAAGACATCCACATTTCTTGGCACGTACAGGGATTTTATTTTGTTATCATTATTATTCGTGTGGGCCAATTCCAATAAAGAAGAAAGCCTTAAAAGTCTCTACTTAATTTTTTCTGACCTTACCTCCTAGTTCTATGATTTCAGTTTCATGTACACTTCTAAATTCAATACACCTGCAGACTGACCTCAAATCTCAATCTTCTTTTATTTCTCTGGTACATTCACATTTAACTGAATATATTGTCTCACAATAGTATCTCATTCCACATTTAATAAGAATAGATATTCTAAGTACTTAAAATAATTTAAAAAGACATTTTCTTGCCTTCCTTCAAAATTGAAGTTTTGTGGAGGAGTTACAAACACAAATTCTAAAACTTTAGAGAACACTTGGAGATACAAAGCTTCAACTCCTGCCATTTCTGTTTTGAGCTTACAGTTCCACCAGTTTTGAGCAACAAGACAAAGTTTCATGCTGGTTTTGAGCCAGATGCACATGCTGCTGTTTCACTACAGACTGGCTCAGAGGAAAGATAAAAGTACCAAAGTCCTGTCACTACACCAAGACTTGGCTACTTGTCTCCTCTGCAGTAATCCAATTGCTTCCAAACCACAGCTCATTCCCAAATCATCAACAATTTTAGCACTGGGAGAAAAGTCCATGGCAGAAAGAGCAAAACTAGCAAACCGGCATTATTACAGACAGCTCAACAAAGCATTAAGCCCATACATACACATATAAAACACACATACATTTTACTTCACATGTATGTTCAAGTCAAACTGAAGTCAACTGGATTTAGTGAAACACTTAGAAGCTTTGCTAAGTGCAGTTTAATTCAACTTGTCCTTGGCTACACAAGAGCTTTTGTCAAAGTTTTAACTACTTAGCCAGAACTCAATCACAAAATCATCACTACCTCTGAAAACTAAATCTTTTGCTACAAACTTCAGATGTTGTTTCTCCTAATTCTGTCAAAATCTCCACGTTCCAGAAAAAAACAAACAAAAACAAACCCCCAAAATTAAGGACATAGTATCTTCTAGCCTTCTTGCTTATACTTACAGCAACACTAGGAAAAGCAAGAATAAACTTGTTTAAAAATTCTTCTTAGTAACAAAAAGGGTATAAAAATACCAATGTCAAAATACAGCATTTTAATATTGATACTAATATTGCATTCATTAATCAAAGTATATCCTTCTATTAAAATTGCAGTGTTTAATATATCCAGGAAGCTACATTCCATTTAGCTTAAATTGCAAGTTCAGTGGTCCCTTTTGTATGAAAATCACACCCAATATTATTTTCATTAAGATGCAGAACTTCACAAACTTTATGAAGTTCAAGATTAATTTGTATTCAGTGAACCAAATGAGGAGGTCATCTGTTGCATTTTGCCAGCTAATCATAAGCATTGAACTTACTCTTTGATATGCTTACGTCTTTTCAACGGCAATACTACGTTTCTGGTTAACATTGTCTACTTAAAATCAAATTTACATAGCAAACGAAATTGTACTCATACTTAACAACAGGATAATATTAGTTAAAGCTTTTCAGTTAAGTTACGGGGCGGGGAAAGGCATAACTAAAGTTTAGTGCCTGTCATACCTATGAATACAGCAAAATAGCTACAGGCAGATAAATACAGATGGGCACCAGATTCCGAAGCATTTGTCTCCAAATATGGCAGGTGACCATGGGCAGCCAGCAAGCATACAGAAAGTGATGTTGTTTTCAAATTAACACGCAGTGAAACAACAGTGCCTGCTGAGTTATATTAATGCTTCATCAATTCAGTAGCCCTAAATTTCTGGAAGTCTCTGTTTAGACAATGTCAGCAATCACTTTTTCTATTCCTACACGTACACCAGTGCTCCGAGATAGAGTTGAACACATCAGCTTATGTAATTCACACTCTTCTTAAAAGTACCTCTTCAAAATACACTACCAAAGGTATCTGATACCAGATTCCTCGTGCCACAAAAGCAAGTGAACATGGGTAGACAGTACTTAATGGTTAATATAGAAGTTCTGTAGAGCATAATCTTATATCATTATTAAAAAGCAAACACTGTAAAAGCAAATTAACTACAGTATAAGCCTTTGCATTTAATTTTGTTTCATAAAATCATTTTCAGTCATTAAAGTTTTTTTGGAAAACAGCAATCTCCATGTTTACTGCTGTTTGCAGTGTGAGTGCCTTCAGCTTAGCAGTAACTTGCTGAACACATGCTTTCATACTTTCAGTTCCAATTTAAAATGCTTTTCTGACACACTTTTCCAAGTTTTAGTAAGTGGTATTGAATTTACTTTTAACCATTTAAAGTTGATTCAGGTAATAAGGTATTATCAGTTTAGAGTATTTTCTATAAGGAGTTAAGAAAAAAAAATTTAAAAAAATAAAAGCTTACTTTAACTTTTTCCCCTTGCTCCATCATCCCCACCCGTTTTTGGCATAAGTGAAATTACAGCTATTCGGTATTTGTGGAAAAGATAGGAAAGGAAATAAGTTTTTCTTAAGCACTGATTTCAATATTCTCTTGTTCTCTCAACCACAAAAATTTCTAATATGGTCATCTCTCATTTTCAATTACTTACAACAAAGATTATTGGCAACTATCATATGTGCTGTATTCCAAGAGATCACATCCCTTCAAATCCCTTCCCTCCTTCAAAAGCAGCCTTCAATTCTTTGTTAAAAGACATCCTACTTAATATTTCTATTCTAGAACTTTGCTTCGCAATACCTCACAAACCAAAAATTTTATGTTTATAGAGTAGAAGCAATCAGCTTCATAAAAGTACTCAAAATACAATTTGCATATTAACTGTTTTCACATTCAATAATTCCAGTAATGATTGTGTAATACTAACACATTTAAGCTGATTATTCCCAAACTCTTTTATCTTCACCATTAGGGTACATTTGTAAAACGTTTGTATTCAAGTACATAAAATATGTGTTACGTGGTCACAGAAACCAAACATCCTTGACTTACCACTTACGATCATTGTACATTCTATTAATTCTGTCCCATTCCGCATTCAGCTGGGTTAGTGCATCTCCTATCTGTATTGCCTCAGGTCCAGATGCTTCTAGTATAACATCGGGCTGCTTCTCGTGTATAACTGCAATTTGGTCCCCAAGTTTATCCAAAATATCTTTTACGTTCTGCAAGCACAGTGATGACACAAGCCATGAGTTAGTTCAACAGCAGCAGGAAATAATAAAAAGAAAATATTTTTTTAAAAGACCAGAAAAGTAATCTCTTCAAAATACAGTTTCAAAAACCAGTATCTAAAGTAAGGCCATGACCATCAGCAGTATACAGATCAAATCAGTTTTCACAACTGAATAATCCATCACACCTTTTTAAGCATGTGTCCTCAGATGAAATTTTTCTAATTTGTTTCTGAGGTGAAGGGGCACACCACATTTCTCAAAACAGCAGTATCTTCATTATTAAATAAATATGCTTGTGTCATGAGGACATTGCACATATTCCTTCCTCATAAAAGAGCCACAAAACATGACTTTGTTATGCTTCATGTGACCTCCCATATGCACAGAACTGCAAAAGCATAAGCTACATAAAAGATAGATTTAAAAGCAATCTATTTCATAAGTATCATCGAACTATGATGTGAAAATACCTTTATAGCAGATGCTGTTCTAAGACTGCTTTGGTGTTCAGAGGATAAACAGTCCATGTGAACAGTAGAATTTACTTATCTTTTTAAATTTAAAACAGTACTACTTCTAAAAATTCTATGTTCTGCTATTTTCTACTTTTGAAAACATCTGAAAAGCTTTTAAAGGACAGATGAGAAACAGCTCATGTAGCTCTTGGTGAGAGGCAAAGCCCAATCACCTCAAATACAAAGACATGGATCCCATTATGCTTCCCAGCTCATGGAGGTACATCTACATTGCACCACATCATGTGCAATTCCCAAATCCAACGGATGTTTTCTGTGGGAATCTCTGTATTTAGCATCTTTTCATGCTCAAAATTGACCAGGACTCAGACTTCTACATACTTAACCCGTATTTGACAGCAGGATTCAGTATTTTCAAATATACTTTCTCCATCCCCTTTGGAAGAAGAGCAAAACATTAACTACTTCCTGATTGTTAGTCACATAGGTAAACTTAGAAGTAGGAGCTTAAAATTGAGCTCATATTGGTGCCTTTCTAATCAGAACAGGTATTGTCTTGTGGCCTCCTATGTAGCTTCATAGAAAAGTCAAGAATCTCCTTTTCTCCCTCTTCCCATCTGAGCAATTTTTTTCACATGACACAGAGCAGCAACTGTATTAAGACCAATAAGGCACATAAAAGAGATTGGCTTTAGCATTTCTTTATGTATTATGTAGACTACATGATGAAAAACACAGCAGTTTCTCCAACAAAAGAAGTTAAATCCTTCTCCCCCGATCTCCCGCCCAGCTTCCACGCTGCTCCACTCAGTATACAGATTCTGCATAAAGAAAAATTAACCACAAAATTGTCTCGTCATTTAATTTTCAGTGCACACTGATCCAATATATACTGTACAAAAATACATATACAGCTATACAGTCACTAAGGTGGTCGTTTCACTTCCGCTATTCTCTTCTCCCCTTCTTCCCTCTGAATATAATGCTTAGATGTGCAGTACCTTCAGTGCATCTTCTTGAGTTGAAAAATCCTCGTAGATGCCAGTATTTAGCTCAGGAGCATTCAGCAGCAATTCAACATCAGCCATGGCCAGCAAGACTTTATTGATTTCAACCAAGTATTCCGTAGAAAAAGGCAAAGTCCTGACTCCTGTGGCAAAGTGGCCTTTTGCCCTCTGCTGGACAGGCATTGCCTAAAAACATGAAATTTCATTTTATATTTCAAAGAATAAGGAATTTTATAAGAAAATAAAATCTAAATCAATAGAGTACGTTCAGAATAAGCACTTTTCTACGTTAAAAGGCAAAACAAAAGCCTTTCTAGCAAAGCTACATAAACTAAGAAAACTGCAAGTCCTGCAGAGAAGAGTTTCTGTATTTACAAAAAAAAAGAAAACAGTAAATATCATGCTTCACAATGACCCTCTATTGTTCTTTATTAAAACTCTACAGAGCAGGAAGGGCACTGCTGTTTCTCTCAGCTTGATCCTCGCTGTTTCCACAAACTAGTTCTTGATCAAGCCTCCATCTAGTTGTGATTACAACGCACTATCTGCTTCCTTCACCATCAAGGACTCCTTAAAGTTACCAACTTACCAAAGCAGTCTTGTTTTCCCTCTCCACATTCTTTTCAATAAGTATCTTCACCCACATTTCCCAATCATTTTAAAAATAAGTTAGTATCCACCAGTACCACAATATGCTTTTTGAAGAAATGAGACACTAACTCCTCAAGAGCTTGGCAACTTTTATCTGCTCCGGTTGTTAAGACCAGGCTATCTAGCCAAGTACCATGTTAGCAGATAAGAAAGCAAGAACAGGAATTGAATGCAGCTTTTCCTTGGATCATAAATTACAACCTGGATCTGAACATTAGGAAGCCAGCTGCAAGAAGCTATACTCTGCCATGCCTGGCAAAGACAGCAGAGGCAGGTGAAGCAGATATTCTGAAGACTGACAGCAGTTTTTTGCTGAAAGGGTGTCTTGTCCAGCAAGATTCTCTCCCCATCTGTGAAAACAGCCTAGTTCTTTAAAATTAGCAATGAAAAAGTAAACTCTCCTCCAAATACTGAAAAATTCAAGCAATTTCTAAGCCACAATCCTGTATTTGGTGAATATGAGTCAAGAGACACACTCAACTGTATGTGTGATTTACTAATAGTTGAGAGTACGCTTAAGAGTATGAAGAAAAAGAAAAATACCTTCACAGCTATTTCAGCCAGTGAATTTTACTTTGCAATTACTCTGGGCTGGGTGAACACACACAAATCACTAGCACATCTGACAATCAGTAAAATATTAAGCTCTACTAACAAAGTTGTTTGTAAACACCTGTCTGTATCTTCCTCCTCCACATGTTTCCGAGCATTTCAAATATGTTACTCAAATTAACTGGAATCTAACATAGGCAGTATGTGCAGTGCAGAAGAAAAAAGGACTGCAGCAGAAAGGGTATGTTCACGTATTCACCATTCGGGATTTCTTCTCTTGCACTGAACGCTCCTAAGGATTTTATTTGGCTTGGTATTTTTTGTTTGTTTGAAGGTAGATAGTCATCTCTGTATTGAAACTGGGGACATCGCAATGCTTCCTCAAGGCCTTTACTCTCAAGCACAGTTTGCTCTCAGTCATTTATTGCACACCCACGAAACAGGATGTACAAGCACATAAGCATAAATTGACTCTACTGAACGAACACAAGTACTACAGACAAGCATCATAAAATACTCAGCATAGCTTCTGATTCAATAACAGTACAGCAAGCAAGTACTGCAGTAAAACACAAACTACTCCATATGCTTTAGCTACAAACTCAGCAACTTGGGCCCTGATAGTCCCCAAACACATTTTCTTGAGATGCTGTATATGTTTTGCCAGCTTCAATCGCTAAGCCTTGAGCTCTTGCTCCAAATTTCATATAGTGGTATGATTTCCTGTGGAAGGAGACGTTCCAGCTCCAAAGAAATCAGACAAAGCTTCTGCAGCTCCAAGTATCTTTTCCCCAGCAATGTGGAACAAGCTGAAGTTTATACAAGCACCAGGATACCTGCTGTAGCACAGCCACCTGCAACATCTTCACAAGGTGGTCTCTCCAACTTTCCATCATCCCACAAGTCCCATTCTCACAAAGGCATCAGTCCAAAGTCTAAACTTCACCCAAATTAATAGGTCCCTGGACTTTATAATGTTTCTATTTCACACATATTGTTTTATCTCTCATTAGATAAAACTTGCACGAAATTTAAAATCGCGTCTGCTGGCATGCAGAAAACTTGCTTTCCACTTGTTGCCAATACTGACATACACTGAAACTTTCTGCTTCGCTGGTAACCCTATCCTGGGTTAAGTTGATGCTCTTCTTCAAAGCAGTGAATTCCTCTTGAATTCACCTCAGCGCTCAGCTCCTCCAGCTGCCTCCCATCACTGAGATGTTTCATTCTCTCACAATCTTCCTCATCTTAAAGGTGAACATATGTAGGTGTTGTAAACACATTAGTGGTTTACTACAGCAGAGTTTTAATTGTTCAGCTGTTCTCTACCTTTCATTGCAGGCTGTAAGCTTCTAAAATGCAGCATAATGTACTAAAAATGGAAGAACAGAACATTGTCATAACTGTTTCATGCAAATCAAACACTTATGTGTCACAAGATGGTTTTTAGGGTTTTCGTATCAGGCTTTTTGGCTTGTTTGTTGTTATTTTTTAAAAAAGAATTCAAAAAACAAGCAAGCAAACTCTATTTGTGGGTGATTAAGAAAAGAGCTTATCAAAGGTTTGTAGGAGGAAATCTGACAGGATGACCTAATAGCCCTTTTCTGCTTTAATTTCAGTGGTGACAGAGCATGTTCATATTAAGTTTGATGTCTCTTAATAGCAGGAACAACGTAGAACTGGGGCGGGGGGGAGGAAGTATTCAGTTACTAATGTACAATCTATATAAGGCCTGTTAATGAGAGCTGCTTAAAATAATTTTAATTAAGTGCTCAAACAAAAATTTGTTTCCTCCTATACTTAGCATCTAGTTTGACCTGCAATTTAGAATTTGTTTCCCAATTTTCTCCTTTTACACTTAAATATATGTTGGAAAAAAAGCTATCAAAGATTCAACTCAAGGAGATACTCTGAGTTGCTTCCAAGTAGACTTTGGAAAATACTGCCCAAGAAATTGAAATAAATTATTTACCTCGCATGTTTAACGACATAAAAATTTTAACTAGAAGTGTTTACATAGGCCAATCATCACACATTACTTACCATCTTTGCAAATAAATACCTCTTCCATTAGAAATGCTCACTTTTTAGCTATTTTTGCCCATTATGTCTCTCACACAAAATATTTCACAGCCAGCTTTCTAGGAAAAGGTTTTCCAAGGCTAACATCTCAACATTAATTTTATTTGTTCTTCTGTGTTAATTAATGCAGTCCAGAAAGCAACATATTTGTGGGCAATGTAGCTAATGGTTTGTATTTAAGTAACCCAAAACCTTCCACACAAAAAGCACAATGGGCAAACAAACGTTTTTTCTTTATTACAGGAATAATACTTCAGGAGCTTTCAAGATAGTGCCTCTGTCTTAGTTTATAGGAAAAACTGCACTGTGCCTGCAACAGTAAATTCATTTACCATCTGCAAAATTATCCTTTTCACTTCAAAACAGTTCTCTACAACCTGGAAAAATCTCTCGAGAGCTTTAGTCAACTAATTACTTCCGCAATTTAAGGTTTAATTTTTCCTTTCTATTCCCAGAATAGAGCAATTTAAATAAATGCTAAAGCAAGATTAGAAACGAAAGAACCCAAGATGATGCAAACTTCTGATGCAGGCTTTTCCAGCTAACAGATTTGTGGCAAAACAAGGGTTATTCAGAAGTACCTGCTATGCAGAAGGGCTACCAATATTTCAGAGACACTTAGCTCCATAATCCCTAGAAGCATCCATGATGAGAAATATTTATTACACAGCTACTTCCAGCAAATCAATATATAGATATGTAAGACCTGCAAGCACCATAAATAAGTCCTCTCCAACATACTCACTTACAAAACCATAAATAATACATAAAACCTTTATTGGAGTCTACTCCCCAGCTCAGGGGCTGAAATTTTTCTTTACTTCCCAGTTTATTCATTCCAAACACTAGTTTCTCTTCCTCTGCTCACTACTCCTTCCTTATATAAAGGTGAGGGGTTGACTCAGCTGCACAACAGTGCATCAAGAACTCCTTCAACAAATCTTAGCCCTGAGGTGAGTAGAGCACTGCAATTTGGTATTTGGTAGTCTGTGGGCCTTAAGGATAGATCCAGGTTTTTTCCCTTTCCACGTCTTCATCAGCCATCCCTAGTGACTGAAGGAGGGAGGGTGTTCAGGCACAGAACAGATGGTTAAAAATTGGGGAGAGGCAGTTTCTGTTGCAAAATGTTAGCATTAGAGTCTCCTCTGGTGCTGAGGGTAGATCAAGTCTGGTGGCTCCAAGAAAATTATTGAGCAATTGTTTTCATCTAAAATGATGATATTTGGGAATACTATTTCTCCCTTTAGAAATGGTATGTTCCCATACCATTTTTGAAGTTCAAGATCAATTAGTAATGCAGTGAAAGAACAAGCCATAAATGTAAAATAAAGTCACTTGAGACAGGCTGGCTTATGACTCAAAACAGAAAGCTAGAGGCACAGGCACATGAAGCAAATGTAGCAGTTTCCAAGTTTCACAGCAATAATGAAAACTGCTGTGGTCCCTTTCTGAAAGCCTACCTGACTCAGCTAGGTTAGAAACATCTGGAAACATAAGGATATTGTTAGATATCTTAACTAATTCTACGCAAAGATAACGTTTCTCCATCAATAATCTACTGTAATTGCTATGGTAATCCATATTCTGCATTTAGCACCCAGATACCAAGATGTTGTAATGTAGGAATGGATCCAGAGTGCCCGGGACTAGCTGCAGTGTATCTTTAAAGAAAAGGAGTTTGTAGGAAGCAAAGGATCTTCCTCAGAGAATAGCAGTTAACCTGCAGTGAGATCAACAGGAGCAAGTATGTGGCACAACTAGACTGTTCTCATCAGCAAAGAACCAGCCAGGAGCACCTTTTTCCCTTTTCAATTCGATAACTGATTTACTCAAAGCAGCTGCTAGTCAAACAGAAAAACCAAACCATGTTGTTTTCCTTTACATGCATAACAGATTCTCATTTCCTTCAAATTCTCTGGCAGCAGTCAGCTGCCAAGGAGCTCATGTGCAACCACCACAGCACACCAGGAGAGACTGCAGGGGACCCAACAGAGCAGTCAGATGACAGACAGGTAAATCAGACCCTAGGGCCAGCTCTGCATGGGAGACTTATCATTTGAAAAAGTCTCTCTAAAGAGAAGCAGATTTAAAAGTTTTTGTTTCATAGCTGATACTGAATAGCCTGCATGACCAAGGACAGCAGACTGGCTGCCATAGGTCTAACAGCTATCATAGGCAGCAAGAGCTGCAGAGCACTACGGCTGTGAATGAAGAGCACCACATCGTGCTTTGTTGTGTTGAGCCTCACAGGGAACCTGAGCATTTTACCCCTGCCTCCAAGTTAATTGGTGCTGGGTTAAGAAGTTACAGAGCAGTCAAAAAGAGATGGATTGGTTTTAACTATGAAGCTTGATACACAGAAACTGAAAAGTACTTCACAGATTGCCTAGCCCCCAAGATCATCCAAGAAATTACTTACAGATTCACAAGGTTCCTCACTGTTATTGCCTAAAATATTAATGTAATTATCATGCAGCCAAAGCATTTTAAAGGATGAAAAGGAGAAATAAATGATAACAAAAAAAATCCCACACTAAGAAAACCCCCACAAAACCACCAAAAAACCAAACAAACAACTCACTGAAAGTATTTGTGCCTTCAAAAATTAAGACACACAGCTTTCTGGGCAGTGAAGTCTATCAGACCCTGACATCCTATTAAATCAGTTGTGAAATTGTTTGTCAAGACCCGCACATACACATTATCACACACAACTCTTCTCATCAGAAATACTTTAACCTTTGTCATTTTTATTAGTCTTCATGGTGTACAGTAATATCAGTCACAGGAGGGTAGTTATCACTCCCTAAGCACTTAAGGCAGTGAAAGGCAGCAACAAAATAGTTACAATATCCTGACCACAGGATGCAGAGGCACTGAATTTAAGCCTCAAATAGGGCTTTTATCATACCTGCAACAACCAGACATCGAACTTGTTCTCACTCAACTACATTGCCCAGATCCTGCTCTAAAGACTTGGGTCTGATGACTGAGGTATTTTGGACCCATGATACCTATATAGAAATCCCAAACTAGGCTATGCAAATAACTTCATAATGAAAAATGAATGTCATTTTTAAAACACTTCTTTCCAGGAAGGTGTCAAAAGAACAGCCATAAAACCCTAATATATGAATCTCTAAAGCTCATGCATAGCTTTCACACTGTTTTCTCTAAGAAAAGAGAGTCTCATTTACCTGCATTTTTTGTTCAACACCTTGCTGCCCTGACAGACGGTTCTCAGCCTCATCCAGCCACTTCATTAGACTGTCATGTTCCTTCTTATACTGGGAAAACACTGGAGATAGTTCCACCACCTGCCTCCTTTGAAATGACCTGCACTCCTACAATTCAGTGTATTAGGAAAATACGGTACAAGAAGAGGGAAGTAGTGAACAGAACAGGTCTTATTTGTTTGAAAAACAAACATACTTGAGGGATTCTTCTCAAGAAGCAAATTCCAAAATATGCAAGAGTAGCCATATTTTTTTAAATAGCTATATTCTATTTATCATCTGCACAGACATGTAAGCAAAGCCAGCCTGAGGGTCTCACCCTGTCTTTGCACTACACCTCAAGTTACCAACTCCAGTATGATTCAAACAGGTGAGCTAAAAGGAGTATAAGAATATAGGTCCCCTTTGTTCTACACAAAAGCATTTTTAATATGGCAAGTGTACGAAAGCACCACAAAATGCTAGAGTCCACAATTACTGATAATGCCCTCTATAGGAAATAAGAGGAATTCAGGAGCAGGCTCATCCACAGAAACCTCTTCAGCTGATAATTCAGTGAATATGCTTGTGTACATGTGTCTATGTAGTCACTTTTCTCACTGTCTGGTGGTGGAAGAACAGCAAAGACAAGCGAAGCAAATGCTTAAGTATCTACCCATCTGTGTAAGTACACATAGGGTGGCACTCCACAGCTGTGAAAGACATTAACAATCAAAACCACTCCCCTAAAACTTTGGAATGACAGAATTTGTATTTTGGAATTGCAATGATTTGGAGTCAGACTGTGCATATGCACATTTAACTCTTCCCCAGGTAAACTTCTACACCAAAAATAGCATAACCAAGTTGTAAGTGGGATACCAAAGGGAGGACTGCATAAATGAGCTTTAACTGTAGTAACTATCATAATCATACCTGCACATTGTTGTACTTTTTCTGCAGAAGCAACAGCTGTATGCGGATCTTCTCTCTCTTATGGTCCTCCATAGGCTGCTGTAACAACTGCCCTCCTCTCTGTAAAACTTCTTCGATCTGAGCTCTTTCCTGATCCAGCTAAAATAACATAAGTTCGTATTACCTACAGAAAGCTCAGCTATGGTTTCCAAAATTATCTCATTACCTGTTCACATATCAACAATAATGGTAGTAAAACTTGTTTTATCATCCAAATGTGAGCCAAACTCAAGCAGAGATTCTCCTCTGCAACTACCAAATCATAAAATCCAACTTGGTCATTCCATAAACTTCATAAAGAGATGTCCTGCAGGAAGCTCACTCAATAAGCCAGTCAGCAGTAGACAGCCACAACAAGAGGATGCTATGACTCAGCTCCATTTCTATTTTAAACATTCCTTGATAATAAGCAAGCTCAGAGCAAAATAGCAAAAAAATGAAAACATAGTAAATATAAAAACAGCACGAAGGAAAGCCTATGTTCTGTAACAACAGATCCTTCCATAGAGGCCTGTTAAAAATTGTTTTCTGTAGTATTCATGCCGTTTTCTATAAACTTATATTCTGCTTTCCAGCTCAGTTTATAGTATTTCACGTGCTTAAAAGGAAGGCAGATAGGGTAGCCTGGCGGGACTTTACCCAATTCTGTAGCCAACAAGGCTATCATGGACAAGATACAAACAAAAGTATGACAGTTTTATACAGGTGAAAAGCACGGCCTAGATAAGAATATAGAAAAAGATAAATTTTGTTTCAAGTTATTATTATTTGGACTTGCCATGTGACGTATTACAACATTCTTACTTGCACTTCTTCTCAGAAGCATCCACTGACCTGACCCTATGCAGTGTGATTCAATATATCACACCAGTTTAAATTTAAAATGAAAAAAAAAATCTACCCAATAGATTAGAGGCCCAAAATTGCCAAATACCTAAGAGTCTCAGCAGCATTCAGTAATCAATTCAACATAAGTTCAGACAGATAGAAAGAAAAAAAAAAGAAAGGTTTGCACTCTATTACTTTTACAGGAATGATTCGTTATAAACAGCTATTTTGTTTTCATTTATCTTCACTCTTCTACTCAAAGTTCGCTACCTGAATTACATAAAACCACAATGAAAATACAGACTGAATACATGACTAGTTACTCTCAATACACCAGTCAAGAGGCAGCAGCTATAGAAAAAGTATGGAGAAATTGTGTGGTGTTTCCAATAACTTAGTAATTCCCTTCATTTTCTATTTCTGTCTTAAAAAGATTTTCTCAGAAGAATTCCCCTCCTAAGTCCAGAGGAATATAACATGTGGACAAAACAGAAAGGGAGTTAGTTATTTAATTCTTCCAGTGCTCACAAACCTTTTCATCTTCCCCACTCAACTCCAGATGCTTTTCCAAAACTTTTAACACATTCTGTACATCACTCTCAAATTTTTCCAGGTCTGGAAAAGCTACTCTGACTTCACGAGGCTCTGACATGACAGGAAGTCGTTCTTGACCAACAAGCATCTGCAAAGTAAATAAAACTTTGTTCAGGCTGAAAATTTAGTCTGAGCTGTGACACACAATTTAATGATTTTAACCAATTCTCCAGGCTTATCAGTTTGTTGTCCCATTGGATATCAGCATCAAAAAAAAACAATTGCAAGAGTTATTTGATCTAACACTGAGTTAGCTTGGACACAGTGTTAACAGGCATTACCAAGACTCTACCTTCAAATTTCAATCGAAGCATTTTGGTCTCAAACCAAACAAAAAAATTCCAGTCACATCAGCTAATGGTGTTGTTCTGTAGTTCATATAAATACATACTGCAATATATATGTTTTTCTGAATCTTTATAACATCATTATTTGTAAATTTTCCCTTGCAACTCAAGCTATCATTTGCTACTCAGCTAAAAAAAACAGCTGATCTAAAACCAGTGTGTCCATTTTCCACATAAATATCTACACTTAAGATAATGAAAAGCAGCAAAATGCTGTTCTAACACAAAGATCTAGCCCTTATTTGCCATCATTTTGGCACAGACCCCCCCCCCCCCCCCCCCAGCATGTTTTGGGGCTCACTCATCCTCACCTTAGCACTTTTGATGTGTTGAGAGACCTTCTCAAAGTTACGGTTCAGTTCTGCCAGTTTGGGTTCAACAAGTTCACGGCATGACACCCCTCGACCATTCATCAGGATGATGGCCTGATCGCGCACATTATCCACTCGAAGACTAACGTCATCTAATTCAGATGTTAAGCGCTATGAAGCGAAAGAAAATGCAAATCATTACCCTAGATAAATAATTAAAAAACAAAACAAAAAACACAAACCAACAACAAAACAGGTAGCAAACATGACTTGACTTCATTTAGAATCCAGAAGAGGTTACTTGATAGTAATGTTTCCTACTTTCACAGTTTCCTCCTTTTTGCTTGCTGACTTTTTCTCAATTTCATCCAGTAAGGCTTCAGCCTGGTACAACCAAGTACTTATGTGAGCAACATTTTCATCAAAAATTTCCAGCTGGTTCCGATGATTCTGAAAAAAAGATTAATAAAATTTTCAATTTTCTCACATTGATACAATAAAACAAAACAAAACATCTCCACAAAAAAACTTCACATCAAAGAAGACCAAAGGAATAAAATGTTATGGATACATTGTGGAAAGGACCGCTGAAAATTACATTGTCCCTTTCATCTTTCATAAGTATTTATAAGAATTCAATTTTCATTCTAGATCCTTCAATATTATTGTTCCTAACTCATAGAAAGGGAGAAAGAAATAGCTGAGGTGGTTTGTTCAATTAAATCAAGACATATAAAGTATTACAGTACTGCAGTCAGACCGCAACATCTCAGTTGACAAAAAAAAAAAAAACAAACCAAAAAAAACCCTACTTTGTCACTAGCATATATAACAGTACACATTATGTGGTGGTTGCTGGTTTCTTTGTTTTGTTGGTTTTGGGTTTTTTTCCCACTTGAAAGGGGTTTACATTAAAACTTACAAGGGAGTGGGAAGAAAGGAAAGGTAAAGAGATTAAAACAACAGAAGCATGAAAAGTGTTCAGTAAGTATATGCTGGATTTTCTATAGAACAGATGAATTACACCACAAACTTCAGGAAGCGTAAGAAAGCAGGAAAGAGTCCTAGCACTGAAGCCAGGAGAAAGAGAAAGGCAAAAGAAAAAAAAATTAAACCTAGTTTTATTCTCTAAAACTAAGTAGGTTATTCCCACTAGATCAAGTCAACAGGTTAGGAGGAAATCTGCTAGAGAGCAGCATCATGGAGAAGGACCTTGGAGTCCTGGTGGACAAGTTATCCATGGGACAGCAACGTGCCCTTGTGGCCAAGGTGGCCAATAGTATCCTGGGGTGCATTAAAAAAAAAATCTGTGCAGCAGATCAAGGGAGGTTCTCCTCCCCCTCTACTCTGCCCTAGTGAGACCTCACTTGGAGTATTGCATCCAGTTCTGGGCTCCCCAGTTCAAGAGGGACAGGGATTCACTTGAGAAAGTCCAACAGAGGGCTACAAGGATGATTAAGAGACTGGAGCACCTGCCTTATGAGGAAAGGTTGAGAGACCTGAGGCTGTTTCGTCTGGAGAGAAGACTGAGAGGGGATCTAATTAATGTGTATAAATATGAGGGCTGGGCATCAAGAAGGAAGTGACAACCTCTTTTCACTTGCATCCTGTGATAGACAAGGGGCAATAGGTTCAAGTTAGAGTGCAGGAAGTTCACCTCAACATGAGGAAAAACTTTTTTACTGTAGGAGTTAGAGCACCGGAACAGGCTCTCCAGAGAGGTTGTGGAGTCTCCTTCCCCGAAGACTTTCAAGACTCGTCTAGATGCATTCCTGGGTGACCTGCCCCAGGGTTTTTGATCCTGCTCTGGCAGGGGGGTTGGACTTGATCTCCAGAGGTCCCTTCCAACCCCTAACATCCTGTGATAACTGTCTGTCTGGGATATTTACATAGTTTCATAACTCTCATATCCAGATACTGCATTTTCATCTGCTACCAATCGAGCAGTAGCCACTACTACCAAGTGCATGGCACCAATGCCTATTAGCACATATAAAACACTTGCAAAACAGTATTCCACCTTCCTCATTGTATATAATGTTATGACTTAGACCTTCTCCTACAGAATAAGTAGATACCCATTCTACACTCCATGAGGTACCATGGAAGCTCCACACCATAGCAAAGTGAGACAAGCAAAAACTGCAAATGCTCCAAGGGTGCGGAGGGAGAGCAACCCTGAGAATTTCTCACATGTGTAACTTACCAACAAGGTGTCACACCAGTCTTCGGTCCAGGTCCGAACTCTGCTCCAGCCAGCATTAAGGATACACAGCTTCTCCTCCAGGGAGGTCTCACTCCCTTCCACCAGAGCCTGGAGTGCAGTGCAGCTTTCCGTGATGCTCTTCAGATCAGCTTTCCTCCTCTCCAGCTCTCTCAGCACATTCTGAAACAAGAGGAGGCATTAACACTGCACACTGCTCCCAATCACAAGAGCAAGGGAGACAGATTTTTTTAATGTCCACAGGAAACAAATAGTATTGTAGATGATTTCCACTTGAGAAAAATCAAACCAAGTATAATCACCTACTGTTTATACTCACACTCTGTGTATAGTGGTCTCTTTTTGAGAGAGAGTGAGCATTGTGCTCTCACGTGTAATGGTCCTGAATAACTTAGCTTGAGACCTTCTGGGTTTGTTGTTTTATAGTATTTTCACAGATCCTTTTCATTATTTAGATAAAGCAAATGCATCACATCACAGGCTCAATTTTAAGAGATTTTTAATGCACGGTCAAGTACCACAGAGAATGCAATTTTCAAGGGACAGTTCTCTGTATCTTTTCTTAATAAAATATTTCTACAGTTGGCAACAACGAGAAAAGTGGTGAGCCAAGGCTGAATGTTTGAGAACCACCACTCATTACAGCATATGTTCAATTCACTTGCTACATATTGCAGAAGCCCTATTGTTAAGTATCTACCTGCAACTATATGTGTCTTTAGCTCTAATATTTCTTGCCTCTAGAAAACCTTAAGACAGAAAGGACAACTTTACAAGCAATGTAAAGGGCTTGTCCTCCTGGTGGCGCAGCATCAGAGTTCATGAACTATTTGCATTTCTTATAAATGTATAGTAAGTACACTTCAACAGGTATTTACAAGCTTGTTTGGAAAGAAATCTCAGGGAAAATTGTCACAGCAGAAGTACAGTGCTAAGAATTGCTAATCCTGGGTGAAATAGGTGAAGTCATAATTAGATTTTTTTTTTTGTAATTTTATAAGCTTTCAAATTTCAACATTGTGCACAGACCTATTCCAAAAGTAAAAGGTGACAGAAAGCAAGGACTGGAAAGGTCAGTATTGCTGAACTGTATCACCTGACACGTGTTGCTAACTCAAATTATTACATGTACAAGTTTCTACAGTGTGAGAGAAGACTACTTGGCTTCAGAATAATTGTAACACATTTGCCTGCTTCCATTAAGAGTTCCAATTTATAGATGAAAGAAAATAAGGAACTACAGGAGCTTTTTGCTTTGCAAAGTAATGATTTTGAAGACAAAGCTTTTCAATGAAAAATTAAAAACCTCAATTTTTCGCTAAAAATGTCAATGAAATCTTAGTTTGCTTTACTAGTGAAATAGTTGATCCAGCCCAAAATTATATTTGTTAATTATTAAGAACATACTTACAAACTGCATTAGAGATACAGTAAATATATATTGATATAAAATACATAGCTACACCTTCAATATTTCACAGACCATTTAAGTTTGAGGCAAGATGTCCAAAATGAAACAAATCAGACTCAGTAAGACACAGAATATTATCTACTGAATCTACTAAAATTTCATTATGTAAGAGTTCATGGGAACAAGTTACAGGTGGTAAAAGCCTCATCCTTGGAAGTTTTTAAGGCCGGGCTGCATGGGGCTCTGGGCAACCTGATCTAGTGGGAGGTGTCCCTGTCCATGGCAGGGGGGTTAGAAATTGATGATCTTCAAGGTCCCTTACAACCCTGACAAGTCTATGATTCTGTGAAATTCGCAGCCACTTCTCCACAGTATTGCCTAATGTTAAAAAATTATTCTACAGATATTTAGAGCATGCTTACTTTGGCCCAGGCAATTTCTGAATCCAGATCAGAAAGCAAGCTCTCTGAAGCGGACTTCTGCACAAGCTCAGCCTCAGTGGTCGTTAACCACTCTGACAACGAGGCAGCCTCTTTCCTCATTTTACGTGCCAGCTGGGATGCTTTTTCAAGGTCTTGTTTTCCTTCGGTCACCTGCAAAAAAAAAATAAAGAGGAAAAAAGAAAACAAAATTACATTTTAAAAGATAACAAAATCAGACGTGCTAGCCAGCTAAAATATCCACCTGAATATATAAAATTCTTGCATCTTAAGACTGTCTTGCATTTATTAAAGGACCCTGAAAGAAAAATAATTTATAAATACCTGCATCTTACTATACAAAGAAGAATATTCAAAACCATAATAATATTAAATTAAGGAGACAAAGAAACCTGCATACCAACTTATTTACAGCTAGAAATCACCAGATTGATGGTTAAACTTTATTATCATCCTTTAACTGAAACTCAAGGAGATACAGAATCCACTCAGTCACTCACACAGGGGAAATTCAGTTCCTTTCTGTATTTTGATAGATATGCTAGCAGAAAAAGTTAAAGAAAAAAATCACTGAAAATCTAGTCTGTCCTTGAAAACATCTCCATAAAGTGAATAAGAAATTTGGTATTTGCTGCAGTTTAATCAATTCTATTTCACACTGGCTACACAATTAGTCTGGTCAAAGTTTAACACAGACTTGAGAATAAATCAAACCACAGCAGTCAGAATCAACTGACATTTCAAAAAATTACCCTTTGTCTCATCTTAGTGTTTGCATGTATTTATTCAAAATAATGCACTCTATCAGATCTAAAAAATAAATTCAGACACAAAATAAGATTATACTGAAAATCTCTGCCTTTCTACCCTTTCCCAATTTTATGTCTACATTTCTGATTTATAGGTTCCACTAGAATCCAAACTCTCATAAAGGTTCTCCACTTTACAACAACAAAATATTTCCTAGAGCCCATTTCAAGATATTCCAACACGGTGATCTGGCAACTTATCCACAGCTTCATTCACAGAGCACTGAATGGGCATGAGTATCTGCTTAGACTTCTGTCTTAATTTAGGTCAGAAAAGAATGCCTTATTTTTCTCCACTCCTTAAGGCTTTAACCATTTCCGAACACTTCACTTGGATAAATAACTGTTCAATTAATAAGAAAATTATCCAGTCAATATTTAACGCGTTTTCCTGCAAAATACAGGTTTGCCTGCATTTTCTATTTCATACTGAGAGTAACTCCTTAGATGGATTACAATTAGACATCCTCATGACATCTCCTAAAAATGTTTACATCACCTCAAACTTCTCATATGACAATGTGATAGTAAATTATCTTGCAGTGTGGTTTGCAGAGAAGAGAAGGTACAGTGGTGCTCAAAGACTTTTAACAAATAGCAGGCCAGCTTTGCCAGAACTATGAAAGCTCTGTGAACCTTCCTTTCTTCAAGGCTGCCTTCCCTTCAGCAACACTCTGAGCACAGAGGTTTTGCACAACTACAGGATTGTTATCTATAATCTTTAATCCCTCAATTGATTGCTCCTGGATGTAGTGACCAGTCTATACAGCACCAGCTTTGGAATCAAAGTTAAAACATCATCTGACATCAAAACAATAAAGAAGGGAATATATATATGCAGATAAATGTCCATAGATACATTTGTTTTTCTTACCTGTGCCCCCAAGTCATTGTAAAGATATTTCAACGCTGTTAGTTGTTCATCCATCCCTTTGGGATTATCTGTCTGTTGTTTCTGTACAATTTGCCTTCCTGTCTTGATAACAGTTTCAACCTCCAATTTCACTTCACTGAGGGTCTTATAGAGTTTCTAAAAACACAGATACGTATATTGATGATCAATTTGTCATGCAGATTTTCAGACTTTGCTTCATCTGGGGACCTGATCATCACATTGCATTTAAACTCTGAGTTATGGGTTAAGAATAATGTGTGCCAAGAAGATTTCAAACACCTGCTGCTCCATATTTTAGTCTATTTTTGATTTTCATCCAAAAAAAAAAAAAANTTTTTTTTTCATAAAAAAAAAAAAAAAAAAAAAGGATTTATCACAATAGTTTAGCAGTGTTTACTCCATAACATCACCATATCTGGCAAGGCTTATACTGTGATTGATCTGTACTTGATCTTATGTATAGTATTTGTTTTGTTCAAATACTCAGAACCAAGCAAACTTGTCCCTCGAGCGATGCTTCTAGATAACATGAGGATGAGCCAGGGAAAGGTGTTTATAAAAACTCAGCTGTTCCACCTCACCCGTGATCAACAATTCACTACTTTTATGTCCACATTCTCACCCAAAAGAATTAATGGGTTTTATTTATCCATTGTTTTGAGGGCATTTTGCAAAGAGTTGTAACAATTCCATCAAGACTATAAGCAAAATTTCTTCAGGAGAGAGTTCAGGCAAGAAGTATCACACATGAAAGAAACACCCTTAAGCATCAGTCAAGAACACTGCACGCTTACCATGCAGCTGTCCAGATGAGCTTGGATTACATCTGGGTCAGTATCCTTCACATCCAAGACATGAAGTTCTGCTTTTACACCATCCAACACCCGCTTGCAATCCAACATGCGCTGCTCAAAATTGGCTGGTTTCTGGAAAAGCTGATACTTCGTAGATACTTCACGGAGTTTTCTCTGTTTTAATGAATATTATGTTAAAAGATTGTTTTAAACTAACATCCACACTTCAAAAAACATTTAAATCCTCTCCCCCTGTAGATTCTAACTCGGCTCTCAAGCCACCACAACCAGTGTCAACACTATTTGCCAAGCCAAATTCCATCACCTATTCCTAATCTGAACCTGAGGTACAAGAGAGCTATAATTCAGTGTCATGCACTTTTGAAATATCCATTCTAGTAAAACACGGAGACTTTCTGTACTTTCAGCATTTACACCATGATACTTATGAAATTTAAACTTCTTTATTCAATTCATCTAGAGCTGCTTGTTTCCTAATCAAAGCATGAAACAGCATATACTATTTACTTCTGAGGTTCGGTTGACCGCACCAAGCAATTCACCAGGTATAACTGAAAACTAGAAGCTCTTCACATTTAAATTCCTCGTGTGACTCATTTTTACCTGCAAAGCATCCAGCTGAGTTCCACCACGGGGAGACCTGCCTTCAGGAGAAGCGGGAGGGAAAGAGCGAGCACTTTTCTTGAGTTCCTCTAAGGTGGATTCATGAGCTGCAATCTCAGCTTGAATTTTCTGCCACATCATAGGAACAGGAAAAAAATGTTACAAAATTGCTTGCAGAGAGAGGAAGAGAAATTTGCTTACTACCTACTGCCCACAAGAAGTAAATTCACTCTGTAAAAGTTAAACACTACTAGGTTTATTTTCAATATTCTGGCTCTGGTAACAGTTTGCTAAATTGAAAGCTGTTAAGATTGTTATTCAATAAAACCTCTTAAAACAGGAAAATAATCCAAATCACAAAAGATATAATCCAGTACATCAGCACAGGAGTGAAAAGAAGCTTTCGTTAATTACTAAGTTTAGGCTGAGCGCTATCACAAGATATTTCAAAATTTTATTGTAATGAAAAACCACTCCAGAATACCTGGGCCTCCTGGGGCATCTGAAAGGCATCTACCCTATCAGTCAGGTAAGATGTCAGCTGTCTATCCAGCTCCACTAAGTTTTCCTGCAAGACCTGCAACATGTGGTCGGTTTCGCGCATGGTCTGAAGCTGCTGTTCCAAGGCGATCTGCCGGCTCACTGCCTGAGTGGGATAGAAAGACAGGACAGGATGAAGCAGTAATTCAAAACGAACTGTATTAAAATTTCTCAAAGCAAGGAAGAAAGAACCAAAAAATCCCCTGCTAGGAGGACTGTCTAAAAAGCAAGCACAAGGTGGCAAAAATTTCTGAAGCCTGCTGTGATTCACACCAGTAACTGACAAATAGTGGCACAGAAGAAGAGTTCTGTGGCTAGATACATAGAATAGCGAAAACAAGTCTTTCCTATCACCTCAGGAAGAAAGAATTCTGTCTGCTAAAAACATACTGTTTTCAAAAACTAGCTATTCGATAGGGATCAAGGACTTTGTAATATACTACAGATCAATACTGTGTAAACTTCCACATTTTCTTTCAAAACAATGAACAGTTTTTCTGTTACAGTGTAAAAACAGAGGCTTATAGTTCCTTCCTTCCATTGCCTCTCCCTTCAACCGCAAAACTTCTAAGTTCATCTGAAATGTCACTATTTGCATGGGAACATAAATTCCCCTCTATCAATACATGCATAGACCAGTAAGTACAGACACACACACAGAGATGCAGAAGCTGTCAACAGTCCTGTGTGTCAGCACTGCAGCCGCCAAAGCGAATAGTTTTTATATGGCAATAAAGTACTGTTGTAACAGGAAAAACAATAGTAAATGCTAACTTAAATGACAGCATATAGCCCCGGGCTGAGGGCACTGCATTCATGTTGCTCAGTGCAATGAGGATAAACTGAAATTCCCTCTATGACTACACTTTGTCAGTGACAAAAAACACCTCCCGTGCTACAATTCGGCAGGGGTCTGAATTACAAGGACACAGAACACAAACTACAAATTTATGCTACTTGAAATACAGCAAGTCTTCCTTTACTTAATAAATCTAGAAAAGATCGGACTAAAGTATGAGAAGAGGAAGGGGACAACATAATTTTAGTGTGACTTCTTCCTAGCTATTTCCAGGAGCAAAAATGTTACTTACATTCCTCATATTTACAGTTAGTGAGCATCTCATCAGTATTTATGGCAGTAGGAAGGGAATATTAACCTCAGTCATTGAACAGTCTCACTTGAGATAGGAATTGTCGTTTTGCCAAAATTACCTGGAAAAATACCAAGGGGTCTCCCCGCACCGCAAGGTTGTGCAAATTTGCAAAACAAATCCTGGCTCAAATCAGGGGAAGGGAAAAAAAAAGAAAAAAAACAAACAGAAAAGCACCTTGCCCTTAGCATATTATTCCAAATTGAAAACAGCTGACAATTTTGTGAGGATTTTTCCTCTTTTCCTGTACTGCTGTTCTGCATGTATGAACTCAGCTGTCTAACAGGAATCATTTCAGACCACTGAGCTGAAAACCCCAGTCTACTTCAACCCTGCCCCCAAATTCTTACCAAGTGACTCAATTCCTCATAGCGGGCATTGAAAGCCTCCAATTTTTCACTGATGATATCATCGAGAATCCCTCCGTCAATCAGTGTCTGCCCAAGTTCCCGAATCTGGGTTCGATTATCAGCTGGATGACGCAAAACTGATTCCAGGGACTAATTAACAGAGAAGGTTGTAAAGGTCAATACACTGACTATTATTGTATTTTCAGAGGTAGAAATCTGACTGTATGCATCAAACATCTTGAGAGTGCTCTAAAGGCATGAATTAGTTATGGCTTAATCAATGACGGCACAAGGTAAATACAGTGGCCATTTTGCTTTGGATAATTAAACTTCACAGCACTTCTCACCTATTCACATCATTTCATGATATAGTGCTGGAAGGAATTAATCAATTTACACAAGACAGGAGAAAGCATACAATTTTATCATGGTACAGCACAATCATGTACAGCAAAATCCAGATTTTGGAAGGTCTTACAAATATCTGTTCCAGATTCGAAGTAATACGTTCATTTAACCTGAAGAACTGGAATATGCAATACATATTTCAATAGTCTACTGAAATGTAGAATTTATGGGTTTCTTTAAGTGGAGCTATCTGAAACATTACCAATCTGATAGAACGACTGCAATACCTCAAGAGCATCATTGACAGCATCCAATTTATCAGGTAGATTTTCTGCCATTTGCACCCTTTCTTCCAGATTGTTTAGCCAGGCTGTTTCTAAATCAAGATACTGAAGTAGCTCAATCCAACAGGACCACACCTCCTAGGAGCAACAGAAAAAAAATAAATTAATTACCTAGAATGCAAGGCATAGCTCATACACCCTATGAGCAGCTTAAAGAAATTTTGTTTCTGAGACTTCCTGGAACGGTGAGTTCTAGACAGAAAAACCTGTAACTACAGCAGCAAGATAAAAAGACATATGCCAATTACACATAGAAGTCTCTAAACTCAAGCTAAAATTATCACTGCCATCCAGATTTTTACAATGATTTAAGAATGTAATAAAATGCATCCATTCCTCTTGAAAAACAGCACACACGCAACCTACACCAAACTATAATCAGCACATTCTAAGTATCATCCTTCAGTCTCTGAGAAGTTCCTTTTTGTCATTTTGAAAGACACAACGGTGGATAAAAAAGCTGTAAGACAAGGTTACTTATTTGCACAAGTGATGATAACAATACAAATTATAAAAGCAAAGTTAGATTATGTCTTGTGGATTCCAAGGATGTCATTTCAAGGAAAAGTAACCTTGGAAAAGAGTCACAGCAAAATATGTTTATACTGAAGCTACCGGATTCAGTGACAAAATTGGACATTTTCAGTGTCCTTCTCCATTCCACTAAGCTAAGAGTTACCATTCTTACCTCCAAAGTGTGGCATTTCCCTCGGATTCGATTGCACAGTAGCTGGTAGTTCTCCAGCACAACATTCAGCTCAGTTGCCAGGTCCTGACCACTAGACGGCACTTTGGCAGCCAACATCTTGATGTTGTCTTTGAGAATCTTCACCCGCACCTCTTTCTGCAACACATCCTCCTTTGCTCTCTGCCCAAAGAAATTTATTACACAATCAGTCCTCATTTGCCATGCGGTCAGCCAGTCACCACCTAAAGCAAAGAACTTGGAAGTATTGCTGCTAAAGGACTATTGGGCCTGAGCACAACAAAACACGGTACTAACTTGCATGTAATTCAGATTATGTTAGTAAGCACTGAAAAATCCTGTTTTGTTAAGCATACAGACTTATTTACCATTTATGCCCTGTTCATTAAAAATATATGACTCAAAGCAAAAAAAAACAAAAACAAAGATTAAGTTCACTGCTATTCATACATTAGCATACAGATAGGAAAAAGTGAAATGAACCAGAAAAAAAAAAAAAAATAGAGCTTTGCTAAAACCAAGTATATTGAAGAGAAAAAGGTAGAGTGAATTTACAGAAGTTACAAATCTCAGAGCGCAGTAATTATCTCCCCAAAGTTATCCAGGACAGATGACATAATTACCCAGGACACATGCAACTACAAAGTTGGGATCTCTCCCACAGCTGTTTGGTGCACTAGAGGAACATGTGAAAAGGACAACCAGAAGAATTCCTTTAATCCAACTGCACTCAGAGGAGCTTGATAACAAACATACAGGATAAGCTCAGTACAGCTCCTAACACGCAGGCCTGGATAAATCGTATTATCAGTTGTTGCATTTTGTCCCAATCAAAATTTGGGAAGCAGGATAGCTGGAAGACAAGTCTGTCTCCGTTATGACAACTTAGAAGGCTCCAGAAATAGAGACTGTCTTATATCTCTTTTCAGGTTTCAAGGACAATTTTATGAAGTACTTCTGATATATAAAAGGTAGAATGTAAATGGTAGAATTTAGTACATTACAACGTTGCTTCATATATTGTTCAAGATGTCTTCTAAATTTAAGGCAATCACCAGAAAAGAAAAAGCAGCCATTTAGTAGAAGGGCAAAGAATGGAAAATCCGGGGAACTTTTTATGGCAGGATTATCAAAAATCACCTAGCTTTATCTTAAACCTACTCCTTCAAACATCAGAAGGAGTTTCACTCTCTGTTCCAATGATAGCAGAATTAGGCAAGCTCAAAAGTTTTCAAAACCTTATGCAAAAATGCTCCTGGGTCAAATACACAGACAGTGTTCTTTCCTAGTCCTAAAAGCAGTTCTAGTATAATATTCTTATTGCGAGTAAAAGAGGATATGCAAGTGTTACAGCAAATTTACTAGCTTACTGACATAACTGCCAAATTTAAAAGCATAGAATATAATCTAGATTTGACAAAGGTAAATGTGCTCTGCGTCTCTCAGATTTGCCAATGAAAAGAGGGTTCTTTCTTTTCCTGGCTTGTGTTCAGCAGGCTGTCAGACTACATGATCTCAAAAGGTTTCAAAAGACATGAATATATTAAAACACTTGTTAAAGACTCCTTCAGAAAGTCCCTTCAAAAAGAGCAATTCAAACCTTCAAATAGATTTGTCAAAGCACTTGTAAGGGAGAAAAAAAAGTAAATCTTTATTTTATGCTCCATTGAGTAACAGCGTAGTGGATACTCGTTTAAACAATGTGCATACAAGTCAAAACATTTGTGAAGATATGCTTGAACTCTCAAGAATTATTGTTTACTATGTACATGTATCCAAGAAAATTATCTATTCAACTGGTAATTTATAGCGTGACAAAAATAGCTCCTTCCTCTCCATTTTTTTTGGCCACCAGTTCCAAAATTAGCAAAGCAAGGACCAGCATCACTGCTTGCAATAGATGAAAAACACAAGATAACCTTACAACACCAGCACTGTTTTAAACCACTTTTCTAAACGCAGAATTACTATACCCAGGGGACAAGAAACGAAAGCCCAACGGCTAGAAGTAGAAGAACATGTTTTCATGACCACTAACTTAGACTAAACTTAGTAAATTTAATCTCCTACAAAAAAAGCTTCCATATTCTTAGCGTTTAATATGCTATAGATGTACGCCTGGCTCAACAGCTGGGCAAGCTGCTATTCATTATGAAATCCCTGCTCCTCGTGGCCAAACAGAACATCTGTTTTTATAGTTTGTGCTTTAAAAACCAAAATTCCAGAAAGTAAAGCTGACAAATGCCACTAATCTTGCCATGACCTGAGCTCCTTTCCACATAGATAAGAATTCCTCAAAAGGTCAACCCCCAAAGCCATTAAATTTTGTTCCTCCTCAGCCAGGTCTCCACAGTGACCTGATATTCCTGACCTTCATTTCCTCTACCGCGTTCTCCAGCTCTTCAGGGGATTTGTATTCAAAATCTTTCTCCAAATATTCTTCTTCAGCTTGGGTCATCCATTCTTGCATCTCTGCCAAATCCTTCTTCAGATTTACAGCTTTTTCCTGACTTTCAGACAGGCGATTTTTCTGACTAACGATCTAGAATTCAAGGTGGAGAACAAAACACCAGGTTTGTTACTTAAATGTCCTTGCAGATGTGAAAAATTTCGAGTCTCTTAAAAGATTTTACTACCAAAATGTTTTCAGGTCTTTTTAATTATCAAAAGACTTTTACACACACACACAAAAATACTCATGATCCCCTTCTAGAAGATCAACACAATCTAGAGGTGGAGGAAGGAGGAAAATGAGGTGTTTTTTTTCTGAAGTGCATGTAAGCCAGTAACAATCCCTGGAACAAGTCAGACAGTAAAAAAAACCTCTCTTCTGGTCATAAGTATCATATACTTAGATATATCTTTGTACAGAGCACTAAAACACCCTTCAGGCCTCACTTCTTTCCACAGCCCATGCAGTCTGGATTCTCTATCAACAGCAAAGCTCTCCAAACACAGAACTTCGCCAAGCAGTGCAACTAAAAACATATGTTTCTACAGACAGCAGAAAGCTTCCATCCAAAAGAAACAACCAAATACACTAGACTGTAGTGGTAGCCTATTTATAGCCATTTCTTTTTTAAAGCTGCTTGGAAGCAGGCAGAAATTACACAGGGACAGAATAATATTCCAGATTATCCAGGTATCCTCCAACATATTTGCACTTCTTAAGTATTCACTGGGCCAAGCTGAATTTCAGCCACTTTGACAGTTGAAAAAATAAAAAGATAATCATCCTACTGTTTCACTGCTTCACCTCTTCACCATCCTACCAATTCCACACAACTGAACAGTTGCAGTAACAAACAAGCACTAGCAATGCATAGAGAACTCACCTGTTTGCTCAGCTTCTCCCACTGAGTCTGGCAGTCTACTAGCCTAGACCTTGCCCAAGTATTTATGCTGGCAATAGGCTGAGCTCTTAAAGCAGACTCTACTTCTTTCATCTCTTTCAGTGATGGTTCAATCGTCTCCATTTCATTGACAAATATCTGAGCACACATAAGAGAAAATGTTGCTCTTTAGCATGCCATAAATTTATAGGATACCAATAACACTAACTTTTAATTATTCCAGAGAAACTTTAATATAAAAAGTAGATTGATACTGTGTTCAATACCAGACTGTTTAAAACAATCTTTTAGTGGCCCAAAATATCAGAACAATGCAACTGAAAAACAAAACACAGCTTGCCATACACAGTGCAAACATTCTCACACGCCAAATATCAACAACAAAACAACACAAGTTTGAACATTATGTGCAGTAAATACTCTGACGTTTCTGGCATAGTTCAGCCTCATATTCTCCTCCTAGAAACAAACATCTGAAGGTATACTGTAATTACTTACTATAAGATGTTCATTATGTGTCACTAGCTAGGAAAGAATCTTACTTGTAAGACACATACAATTCCTAAACCCTTAGTTGTTTCTCAGACTTATTTGCTTCTTTTTATTGCCTTTGGGAGTTTAATGCAGAAAGCACTTTTCACTCTCAGATTCAGTTCCCTGGTCACAAAATTGGGAAAAACATATAAACATTTTCAGAGGAACTCACATCAACTTGTAGATGAGTGTTTGTAAATACGGTGAAGACCTTTGAGAAGTACAAAGTGTTATGGCTACACACAAGAAACCAATTAAAGTGTGCCCTGAAGATAAAATGATTTATGGAATATGTCATGGACAATATTTAATAATGCAGGCAAAATAAAGAAGAGATGCTAGTCATTACTTCAAAAGATTCCTTAAAAGTGCAAAACTCACAGTGCACTGGTCAAGCTGTCTTTGAAGTCCTTCGGTGTCTCCTTGGACAGCCTTCTCTGTCATTAAGTAGTCTTTCACACCATCCATCCACTTCTGAACAACTTTTGAATCAGTCTAAATCAAATACAACGAATTTTTATTCGTTATTATTTTGAATCAGTCTAAACCAAATACAACGAATGCTGTGATGAGCAAAGTATGACTGTTGCATTTCAACTTCTAGCAGCATCAAAATAACAGTCCACAAGCTGCTAGCATTGCCTTTTGTTTAATTTTTCGTTTTGGTGACTTCAAAACCCGCCTGGAAGTGATCCTATGCAACCTGAACCAGGTGAACCTGCTTTAGCAGGGAGTTTGGACTAGATGATTTCCAGAGGTCCCTTTCAACTCCTACCATTCTGTGACATGAAAATTAAATTCACAGTAGTGATATTCTCCCACCCCTGTCACAGTATGGTCCAACTGATACTGCACTGCTTCAGGCTACTTATTACTTAAACACAGGATCAAGTAAGCAGGCAAGCATGACTTCAAGAAGTACGTGGCTACCCTTCGCACGAAGGACCTGACTGAAGGCTAGGAAAAGCACTTTTCTGACAAGAGACACCACGTGTGACTGCTTCCACCACACTCATTCAGGAGACATATTGCACTTTGAGGGAAAGAGAGGGCCATATAGAAATATATGTGGGGAGAAGAGGAGGGGGTAATGTTAAACACACTTGAGAGGTAGCAGCTATGCTGGAAAAGCCGTTCACCTCACAGAAAAACACAGGCAAAACAGGAAAATACCACAAAGGATTAGACTAACCACTAAAAAAAAAAAATAATATATCTAGCTGTTTGAGGCTAACGGCAGCTACTGTACTCACTAGAGGAATACACAGAGGGGGAAAAAAAAAAAAGTAAATATATACACGATTTCAGAGTTATCTGACCTGACATTTGGCCATTGACTTACATCCTCTGATGAGGTAGGTGAGGAGAGACAGGAAGTTTGTCATCTCCTTCCCATGCAATTGAGTGCTCTCCCACTCACCATCACAAAAACAAACCACCATAAACTTAGACCAGGGAGAAAGTTTTTCTTTGTCCTGGTTCAACTGAGTTATGTGACTATCATTTTTTAATAACCTACTCCTGCTTTGTATTAATCAACATTTTTTGACTGTTTGGTTGGGTTTTTTAATATATGGCATCTTTCTATTCTGACAGAATTGGTACCACAGAGCACTGTTACTGCAAGCCAGGTCAAAGCTCATCAGCTTTACCTTCTATTCTGCATGCCACCAAAGAGGAAAGTACACATTTCACTTCCTTAAAAGCCTTGTAATAAGTTCTTTCAAGATCAATACGTTATACACTGCTTCTCAAGAAAATGTCTCCACTAATGAACACCCACTAGAATAAGATCATGTTTATTTTTAGGCAAATGTTACCATTAGAGGTCAAAGTCATGACATTTTCTTCATTACTTTTCCATTTGGGGGAAATTTCCTAGAGTTGATTAGCCTGAAAATAATTTTCAAAAAAAAACAGACCCCAGGAGGCTTAACAGTGAACCATGTCTTAATGTAAAAAAATAAAATACATATTTATAGTCTGCCATTTGACAAGGCATCTTAGATTTTAGCACACACCTAATTTAGCTTGCTTACAATAAGCTACTTACATAAATAGCTAAAGTGAATTAAGTAAGATTACTCACAAAGTTAGGCACACATTTAAATAACCTGCTGAATCACAAGTCAGGTCTACAGAAGTTTAAAGTAGTAAATGCTCCTGCACTGTGCAGGTAAATAATCACCAATAGTCAAATACCAGTATAGGTTTTCAATGCACAAGAGCTCATAATTTTTAGACATGAACTAAACCACTGGATCAGTTTCCAAAATGTATTCCATGCAGGAACAAAGATCAAGTGTGCCAAATTTTAACTTGTTCACTCTTAGAAAAACCACATGATGTACAGTCAGGCAAAAGATTTAAAAGAACTGAAGGCAATACGTAAAAGACACAGCAAGCCACGCGTTATTTGATAACAGAGTATAAGATACCAGACAATTTCTTCCATAAAATACAAGATGCAAAACTGATAAAACGAGCCTTGTCTACTTTCACTGTCACATGATATTGCAAACAGTCTCACAGTAAAAAAAACACAGACCAAGTCACTAATGCACATGTTGTCAGCTTGGGGGAGCCTCCGTCACATCACAAATCACAGAAGGGCCACCTGAATGGCAGGACACACAGGCAGATCTGCCATTAACTTGCTAATCAGACTAACAAGTACTGTTTAAACACCATTCACTGTTAAAACAAGAATATTTGCACTTAGCTTCTTTTCAAAAATCTATTTGTGAGAAGTGCTGTTTTGCGAAATGCCAATTTTTAAAGGTGAATTAGAAAACAAAAAGACACTAAAAATAAACTAACACTTGTGTCTAGTTGCACATGATCATGTGTTCTCCGAGGTTTGCCATTCACTTACTTTTTTTTTCTCCATCACTTTAAATTGTTTGAATGTGTTGGGTTTTTTCTTTTTTTCCTTTAATAGTCAGACAATTTCATCTCCTCTCTTAACCAAGCAGATACCATCCAGCCATTCTTCAAACTAATCTTGTGTCTCTGGTATCACATCTGCACTACTGACCCATTCAGTGTCTGCACCAGGACCATATACTCAGTTTCCCATACCAATCTTTTTTTGCAATGCAAGTGCCATCCTGATCTGTCCAATGCCATCCACAACATTATTCCTCAACTTGCTCCACATTCTCATTTTTATTCAGACAGTGCTAGACTACAAAAATCTCTGTATAGATTAGTATCACTCCTTCAAAAGAAAAATCAGAGAAAATAAACATGACTGTCCATCCACTGACAACTTTATGAAATATTTAAACATAGAACTGCGTACATAAAAATTCAGCTTGTGAGAAAACATCCCCTTTCTAAATCCCATATTTCTAAGTTAGTACTACTATATATTTCTTCCATTTTCAATTATTTAATAATTATTTCCACTGTTTCTTCTGCTTTATTTATTTCCAGCTTCTCTACATCTTTTTAAGGTAAGAGGAAAATCTTTAACATCTCGCTCAGGACAAAATTCTCTTCTCAGATCTCTACCACAGCGTGCAGCCTTAATGCTCTGCTCTCCATAGCTCTTCAAAACTCACATGGCATAAAACCCCTCATCTTTCATCAGTAAGTACTTGATATACTTGGTGTACCAACATCACTTTGGACAGCTATGGAGAACAGGGCACTGTACCTTTAGCTGAAAACACTGAGTAATTGGTTACTGAATAAAAACCTGCCATGCTAATACTGCACACCTGTGCTCTACTATCAGTTAAACACGAGAGAGAATTTTAGTTTCCACAAGCTGTTCTTCACCCTCCTAAAGCTGTGATTTAGGAAAGTGGGTGCATGTACACACCACTCAATTGAACATGATTCTAGTGCAGAAAAAGAAGAATTTTGTACTAACAAGAAATGAAGGGTGAAAAAAATGCTGCTAAAACCAATGGGGTAAGGAGGTCTTGCTCAGTGTAGCTACAGGTAATTAAGGCAAATAGAAAGTTTGCAATCTTTTGAAGACTGACAGGAAGTTGCTTCACAAAGGACATTGAAGCAGGCTTACATGCAGAATATTTACTCTGTCATGTTAAAATAAGTAATAAATGTAACTAGAAAGAAAGGGAAGAGAATGAGACCTGGTGGGATACAGTACATTTAAGTTAAAGTCAAAAAAAAACCAATGAGGAGGTAGTTGATGGAAAATAATCACCAAGGGCTTGGCTAAGCCTTAGAAGTTAATTTCTTTTTAGGCTCCTTTACAAGCCAGTTCACTTTGGGTAGTCAGCTCCTGCTGACCAGCAGCATCAGCTCCTCCACACTTCCACATCATCCCATAGATTGCTGCAAGAAGCTATGGAAGGATGGGTTTGAAGGAACAAGACTAAAAGCAGCAACTCTTTCACATGCAAGTGCAAAAGTGTTATATAAAAGAACTACACATTTTTCCTCAGAAAACCTGCAATTCATCCTCCTATTCATAGGTTGGTTTGTAGCTTCCAAGTTCACTAGCCTAGACTGCACTACCATACCTATGCTACTCATACATACACAGCCCACAGACATACTGCTAGGAGCAGCTCAAGTCCTGGAAGAAATAATTAGTGAATAACACTTTAGGATCAGACGCAAGTTTTTTCCCCCTCCAGTGTTTTTTCCTCAAGTAAAACTTCATGGGAGCGTGGCTGCTCACTCTACTCTTAATTGTCATTCAGCTACAATCTGTTACCCCTGCTACAACTTCCTCCAGATTTGTGGGTTGTTGAGGTTTTTTTCAAGAGGATTTGAAGCTTTTACTACATCCAAACCAAAATCAGCAATGGCTTGTCCAGCTTTCACTGCAACTTCATGTAAGTCAATTACCTGGCATTACTAACATAAATTTCAGTTTAAACACATGTTTGTACTTCACTAGTCATTTAAGATCCTGTGTGGCTTAAAATAAATTAAAAAAAAAAAACAAAATCAAACAGTTTGAAGTATGAATTCACTATTAAGTAAAATAATAGTTTTCTGTTCAGAGGGAGGAGAGGGCAAGATTGTGAAAGACACCTTGGGAGTGAGTGTGCCTGACCACCGTTCTAAAGAGGGTGCACGCAGCAAGCTGCTCATGTTTATAAATTGCACAATAATACTAAATGGGCAAGAATGTAAATAATTCTACACATTGAAATATGCTTAACATGTCAAAATACAGTTGTCTGTTAGCTAATGAACACGTCTTCATCCTGAGAGACAAGACGACTTTCTTGAGCTTTGAAGTTTAAAATGGAATATGAAAATGAAAACAACATGAAACTTAAAGTCTAGCTAAACATTACTCAAAGGAAAAAATAAAGGCTCTACATTTGGGCTTTTATACTGCTCTGATTGGCTTATACTTTCAGGTTGATAATGAAGAATGGTTAGTGCCAATTTAACTTTTGGGTTGCAATAATATTGCCATGAGCTAAATCATGATGTATTTAGCTTTCATAAGTTTTTTTCATCTCCCCAGAGGAATATAAATAGTCTAGAGAATGGACTTAAGGTAAATGCAAATAAACCCATCTAACCAGTAACCACTGAGTCAACCTTGGCAAAGTTATTTAAGCACTTATCTATCTTCTGTTATCGACGGGTTAAACATCTAAATGCCCTCTAAATATCCTTGCTTCCGATCTCATTGTGATCTGTTGTCATGCAGCATTCCATATGTGTTTTTATTCACATTTATACAAAATATGTATGAGTGCTGATTATTCTTAAATCTTTAACTCTTTCATGACACTCAGAGGCCATCTGTTGGAACTAGAAAACTCAGAACACCTAAGCATTTTCTTTAATAGGCTGTACTAATTCCTTGTTACTATTCACAGAAACCCTACCTGAAGCAAGTTTTCTGCAGCAGGTATGGAAGTTTGATTTTAGATGTCAGACTACTAAGGCATTGGGCATCTCACAAACCACAATAGAGAGCACTCAGCCCCTGGCGGGATCAAGCCTTCAACATACCTGACATACTCTTGCCCTTAGTGTAACCTTTGCTTTTGGTATTGAAAGAACAGGAATGCTAATTGTAAGAGAAAAAAATATCATAATTAGAAGATAAAATCCTATCCTGGGCATGTTACAAGTCCTCTGCCGCCCTGCTACAAATACAGTATGATGCTTCCAGCCTGGGTCAGACATTTCACTTCTCAGTTAGTATCATCTGGACTCCTCCAGGAACACAAAGGAAGAAAGGGTTCCAAAGCAACCGAGTTATGTAACAAAATAAATTCTTTCGTTTTACCTCAAATATTCTCAACTTGGATGTAATTTCCTCCAGTAGTTTAACATCTTTAGAAATCTTGAGCTTTAACTTGTCCCAGTGCCCCTGCACATGCTTGAAGTCTTGTATGTAGACCTTTTTTATATCAGAAGCAGCATGTTTCTCCAAAGCCTTTATTTCTTCTGCAAGTTTATCTACTCTGGGCTTCTGGGCTTCCAGTGTCTCAAAAACAGTCTACAAGGGAGAGAGAGAGGAAAAAAAAACAGTAAAAAAAAAATCTATGGCTAATACTGGAAGCAGACAACAGGTACACAGTTAAACATAAGTGTAAGTACATCAGAGGTTTTGTTGCACAGAGCACAAATTCGGTGAAGTGATATTCCAGTTACTGCAGTTATTGCAACAGCTATGTTCAAACAGCCTTTTAAGTAACAAAACCTTCAGCTCCTCTCCTGGTGTAGTAGCAGAGATTGCAGAATGGACTGTAATGCTTGGCCATGTACCTAAACACACCCAGGCACCTACGCCTCTCCTCTGCTGTGTGGTACTTGCACTCACGTTAGCAAAGCAATGGATACACAGCACAATAGTCACAAAACAACTGCAATGTAGACACACCAGGACCTCAGATGTTTTGCTGTGGGCTTTTTGCTTGTTTTTTAAATAAAACAAATAATAATGCCTACACAAACAGGCTGGGTGTGTTCTTCCACATTTTGCAAGGTAAAATTATTGTAACATCTAGCTGCAATGAAAGCTCTGGATACTTGAGTTTTGAAAGCTGCTCTTTCAGCTGGAACACAGGGCGGATATGCTATGAATATATTCTCTGTGACATTGCTGATATGAAGAGTCACTTGAGCTGAAATAGCTCTTTTCCTAATATTAAGAAAAAAATACAACTGAAAGTATAAGCCAGGACATGAAAGAGTGTGCCACTTCATTAAACTGGTTATTTTGGCTATCCTGTTTAAAACTTAAGAGAAATTTGGAAAGAACACATGAAATCATTATTAATTTAACTTTTCTAGTATATACATTTAATACGTACATGTGGGATGTGCATGCATACATTTTTACTTTATTTTACCGAGTAAGAATCTTCAACATATCTCTATATTCTCAATTTTACTTTGTATTTACAGGAAAGAAAGAGAATAAAGTGTACCATTTCCTCTAAACAGACAAGATAGTGAGGTAGCAATGAGACTGGGAAGAAGGATGCACATTTCTCCAAACCAAGAGCTTTCTGTGCAGGGAGTTACAGGCTGAGTCAACCCCTGGTTTGGGTCTATGCCTGAAGCACTTATCAGTGCCTGCTATGCTGCAGATGAAGGAGCTGGACAATTCCAGGTTCACAAGTGGCTCATCATCTACAGTTTGTTTCCATGTTCCATTACACTCTAAATTTCTCACACAATGGCACAGTATGTGCTTTCAGGTTAATTAGTCTCTGAAGAAAAGGGGTGGGAGGGATTTGGGCAGAAGCAGGAAGAGACAAGCCTCCAAAGACTAAATACCACTGCAACTCGGTCAGTGTGCGGACCAGAAAATCTATCAACTTTAAACCACACAGAAGCAACGTTGAAAGAGAAAACTAAAGAACTTTGAACATTTTTTAATCTGCTGCTTCAAAAAAAAAACCAAAGCAGTAACTTACACCCTTGCTTACTGAGCTTTTAAAAATACCTATTGATGCATCTCTGCTGAATAGGGAAGAATGTAAGGACAGAAATGGCCTCTCCCCACACAGCACCAAGTGTTCAAGAGCTCTTCCAGAGTCACCTGAAGCCCTTTTATGCTATTACACAGGAAAAAATACAAGTTTCTGATACTCAGCCCTCTCATGGAGATGTACCTCAGCAGCCTGTGGTGACGCAGCTTTCAGCAAGCAATCCCCAGAGGCCACTTCCACACACCCTGTGTCAGCTCATCAGTTCCCTGATGAACTTGCCTCTGAGCAACATTTTAGTTACCCCACTGAAAACAAGGCTGGAGAAAGGAGGACAACAGTAGCTGAATAAGCAACTTCATTTCAGTGCAAAGATAAGACTTACCCTTGCCTGCTGAAGGGCCTTCTCAACCTTACTGGGTTCGCTCAGTCCACTAGTGATGGACTGCTGCTCACGCTCTAGGTCGCTCAACATGTCCTTCAGTTGCTGCAGGGAGTCCACGTAGTCCTGGCTCGGTTGGCTTTCCATCTCTGGTACCATTAGAAAACGTAACGGAACAAAATATAAGGTAAGGAAATAGTCATGAGACCCAAATTATAAGAGATGAGAACATAACCAAAGTTATCAGAATCAATTAGAAATAAGAAATCATGTGAGATATACTCCTGCTAAGACCTTCCAAGAAGAAAACTCTTCTGCCGATGGTAATGGTTTGTTTTGTTTTTTTTTAATTTTAAAAAGCGTTAAATATATAACTATGTATTTATATAGACTATAATAATATAGGTTATGACCTACCCCCCCAAAAATTAAAACTGAATCCCATTTTTAGACTTTTTTATACACCTAAGTACTTAAACCTCTTAGGGTAGGTGGGGTGGTGGAATAAATAGTACTTGGCCTTTTGCATGTCTGAATCTCCACAATTTAATGGTTTTCATTTTTAAAAGTTCTAGACATATGCAAACACATATACAGATATCTACTCTATATAGAACATAAAATATAGCATATATAATGACCATATATTACATATGAATTTAAATATATACGCTACATATAGTAACTATATAAGCTAGTATTTTTACATCTATATATATCACCAGACATACATAACATTTGTATTACTACAGTAGTAGGGTTTGGATTGTTGGGGTTTTTTTTCCATTTTACATATATATATATATGTATAGTAGACACATACATACACATGCACGAATATATAACGATAGCAGCTTTCAGCCTATTGTCAGAATAGAAACGCTATCTAGGAAGGCTGAACAGAAAATTAAAAGTTTGGGTGCAGTATTTGTTTGCAATCTTTGAACACATCTCAGATTTTGCATAAGCCAGTTCTCTGTGGAATACCAGGCAGAGGCAGAACCTCACCGGCATTTCAGAATAAAAACGTCAGATTTAGAAAACCACAGCAAACAGGATTTTGGCTATAAGACCTGTACTGTGGTACACATACTCTCTGACCTTGGATTCCTAACAAGTTTTGTTACTGCCAGAAGTGAAAATTAATCTAAGCCTTGTTCTGACCCACTAGGTAGCTTTTTATCAGCTTATTGTCAGAACTGTCATACCATATATAACTATGGAATGATTCAACATTTCTAGAGAAAATCAGTTATCTAGCTTCCTCTTCTCAAAAAGCCAGGATCAATTTAAAGGGGAAAGAAAAAAAAAAAAAGGGCAAATAGGTGCGCTGCCACTAAACTACAGCAAATCCTGAAGGAGAAGAAAATAGTTAAAATAGCCTCTCATTGCCAAGAAAAAACACAGTCACAATTCCCATTAGAAATGCCCATAGAGAAGGGACTGAGTAGAACTCTGAGGGAATTTTCAGAGGCTCAAAGAATAGCCATGAAAGGAGCTGGACTTCTGTCAGTCAAAGTCTGCCAAGTTCACAAATGCTCAAGTGCCACCACCAGTTGTTTCTCCTCATTATATGGCTCTGAAAGTTCTTTTACCTTACAGCAATTCGACCTATGCTGTAAATAAACAACTGAAACCCTGAACTGACATTTCCCTCGCTTCTTTAGCAATATACAGTCTGAAGAGAAATTATCATTCCAATAAAAATACACAAATATAAATTTAACATGCTACAATATGTAAAGTGCTTTTAACCACGTAATAACTGGTTCAAATATACTAATAATGTCTCAAGTGCTGTGTGGCATGAAAAATTAAAGAGTATTTTTGTCACATCACATAGTAATTACCAAAATACACAATACTAAAAAATTATTTAAAAGCACATGAACTCAGAACAGTCATAAAAAAAGCATTCCTCACAGTAAGAATGAAAGCATACTTTGTAATTTGAGTGTGGCAGATATGTTATTCATACAGTTTTCTGCATGGATATAATTGAAGCATGCAGGTCTGATGCAACACATTATATAAATGGCCTAGCAATTTAGTAATTGAGCCTATTTTTATTACACACGGAATAAAGTGTTAATGCTCTTCCATTTGGGGCCATTAGCAAAATACTTCCTTGAATTTCTCAGAAACAAGATGAAAACTAGGGAAAAAATCTCCATATTGGTCTGTGCTTTTGCTATTCAGCTGTAAAACATTAACAGTGCTATATATTTTGTGCTACATTTAAAATCCTTTAGAAGTCAGCATGACTGGTTTGAATGCTTATAATGAAATTTTAACGCAACAAAAACCCAAGGATGAAGTGCCTGAAAAGAAGTCAGATTCCAGATCATTTCAAAGATGAAATTTCCAAGAGGAATTACGTGTGACTAATGTGCTCAAACAAAACTATAAAAATGAATAATTCACATGTAAAATTGTAGTGCACAAGGTTCTCCTAATCTTCCATTTTTCATTTCTAATATTATTTACTTTTCTAAGTGCCAGAGACACACAGTTTTTCAAACCATGTTATCCACTTTAAATATGTTTTGCTAATTCCTTAAATGTTGTTTCAGGAATGTTGCATCCTTGCATAACCACTTCTAACACCATGGAACAATGTATTTTGTAGTGTGCACAGAGGTGGTCATACGAACACTCTTTTAGGTGAATAAAAATATTTTGCCAACTTCGTCCAAAGCCTCCCAGAATCAGTAGGAAAGCTCCACCAGAACTCACTGAGTTTTCAATTAGCTCAAAGCAACATATACCCAGTATCAGAAGGGTAAGTGTTAAAAGTATATGTATGTTTACCTTTCTTCAGCTGCTGGTGACGTTCCTCTAGTTTCTGATGAGTCATATTGAAGTGATCAAGAAAACCATTCAGTGCCTCCTGGATGAAGTTTGGAGGCATGGGCTGAGAGGTGAGTATCTTGCAGGTGGCTTTGAGGTGTTCCAATCGTGGACTCAGGTTTACAAGATGAGTTAACTCTTGCTGTGAGAGATTAAAAACAAAACCAAATCTCACACTTCCCTTATTAACACACAGATTTTAGTAAGCTACTGCAGCACAGCACCTCCACATTACTAGGGCAACAACATTAAAGCTCTCCTGTGACACAGGTACCAAAACCTTCCAGGCAAATTGAGAGCTCTGAATTCCTCCAAAATTACGAGTTACATTAGTGACTCAGCTAAGATCCTCGAGGGTATTTTCTACTTCTAGCAGATTCCAGTCAAATCTGGCAAAACTTGTTAATTTTACCTGACATAAGTCTTTCAGGACTGCCGAGGGCTGGGATGCTGAAGAAGCATCATTTTTAAGCCAACCATCCTTCTCAATCACAGTCTTCTCAAGCTCACCCATTTCTTTGAAATAAGCATTTATATCTTCCTGATACTTTATCTTTCTGGCCACCTCTTCCAGATGTTGAACCATGTCTTTCCACCCTGACAATATTTTCTCCATCACTGTTTTTATATCCGCTGTAGAAAGTCCTTCTAAAAAGATTATATAAATTGTTATAATAACAGTAACACATTTTGATTAACAGGCATTTAACCTTTCCTCTCTTTTGACATATTAACATGTAAAATGCTTCAACTCCAAGTCCACTATCCATAAAACTGTATTTATTACTATCATCAGTGTTTCAGCTTTCTATTTCCACATCAACAGTAAAATGAAGAGTGAGATATTCCATTTCTATTCTTTCCCCTTGATAACTTTTGGATTTAAAGCACCGACCTGACTCTTGACCATGATGACTCTCTTCGTGATTTGTGTCTAAATGTTGATATGCAAATTTCAGTAAATCAAGGTCTACTTAAGTAAGTTTCCACTGAATTTGTTTTTTTTTAAAATTATTCTTGACGCACAAAGAAAAAGGGAAGCAGCAGGTTGGAAGGCAGCAATAAATTCATTGAAAAGGTAGATGGAAATACTGTCAGGCTGGGAGAGAGAGGCAGCAATGGCCAACAATGTCACACTGCATGCAGACGTGATTAATAACTAGGTAATATGAATAGCTACAGAAGTGACACGACAAAACACGAGGTTATTTCCCACTCACAGTGACCACATGAAGCACTCACTACACCCTCTTTTCAATAAATCAATGCATTACTTGAGGATGTAGCTGCAGAAGTGAACAGACTTCTCACCCATTCCTTGTTCTTTTATTTTCTCAAGTGCCAGAAGTAACTGACAATTTTGCCATATATGAAGAAATTTCAGTGCCACGTGCATTCAACAGTATGTTATTGCAAGTTTCTGATGAAGTTCCTCTTTCAAGGTACCACCCAACATAAGGCATATTTGGGTCAGTTGAACTTAACATTTCTATCACGTAGTTTAAAGGAGAACAGTCACATGGAAGGATTTTTTCTGCACCCCCTCAGCCTAAACAGAGCGCAGCCCTCTGGTCAGGGAACAGGGAGGATCTGTAGAGCAGAACCTTCAAGTGCTTCAAACACTTGGCACATCTACAACACAGAAGCATAGCAGCAGCAACTAGTCACAGAAGAGGAGCACATGCAGTCATTGGTTACTGCCATTACAGCAGGGCCAGGACATGCTTCAAGATAGAAATGGATGCATACACATGCATACCAGTGCTGTGCATTATTCCACACAGCTGAAGCTGGGCCTGGTTTTAGAGAAAAGGGCTGTCATTCTCAGATGGACAAAATATACCAGTACACTAACAAAGCCAGGGGCTGTAGGTTGGTTATTTTCTATAGATCCCAAAATTTAAGTTGGCAAACAATAGGAAGTAATTTCTCTATTTTATTTTTTGCTGATACAAAGCAGGTTTTGAATTATGCATTTCTTGTTATGATCTACAGATACTGGTTTCACAGCCATGACCTATCAGGGAGAGAGGGAGAGAGACTTTCAGTCCAAGTTTGAAGACAAGTAGCAGCTACAAATTTTTATAACCCAGACTCCAGTTCAAACCAGTGGCCTCCAATCATCAGCTTCAGGACAATGGCACCCACTGTAAAAAAATTCAAGTGGAGTAGACAAGGAGGGGAAGACTGGACATGTCTAGCAGATAGGGACATCCAGGCAAAGGGGCTGGCTGGAAGAAACATGACAGTTGGAAAATCCAACGGAAATAAGCATTTTCCAAAAGCTGCGCCAGCCAGGACAGTGACACTATCTTTTGACCTGTCTAAACACTGCCAGTCATAGCAACTTCACCAGAGGCCAAGTGCATCGCAGATCTAAAAGACTGCCTTTGGATGACAAGAACAGCTCTTTTATGGAGACAGTCACATTTCACTGATTGAGTTTTGTCATTTTATGAAACAAGATTTTGGTAAGACATAATCAACTTTCACCAATGTTAATTATAAGTTTCCAGGGATAAGTGTTTTAATTGACAATCAATCATTTTCTCAAGCATGTGGGCTTCTCTCTTGTCTTTGAGCCATAAATTACAATTATATCAAAACATACTGACAGTTCTTCCAGAAATAGCGAAAACTATGAATAAAAAGAGATATAGACACATTTATCCAGCTTACATTTGGTTTCAAAGATTCCATTTCTTTAAGGCTGTTCTAGTTTAAAATATTATACTTAAAATCTCCACGCAACTTCAAATAAAACCAACTCCTTCCCCCAAAAGTATGCTACTATAATTTTAAGAAATTATCTCTAGTTCAACAAAAATAATCCTTAAAAGACTGCAAATGAATACACATATTAAAGAACATTAATATGACTTTTCTATAAGCTTTAACAAAAACAAACCACATACCAATAACTAAAACAGTAACAATGACTGGAATCTCTGAAAAAAAGAAAATGGAGGGAGAGGGAAGGTATATATTGTGATGCTTAACTGGAGATAATGTATTTCAGTATTCTTTCCCAGTAATTCACCTAATTAAAAATCACAAAACAGAAAAACCTTCATGTTGCTTACCCTTTCCCATTTGATCCAAAAGGATATGACCACTTCGTTTCAGTTCATCTAACTTTTGGCTTTTTTCAACTCTTTCTTTGTCAATCACCTACAAAGTAAACCCAAAAGAATACAGTTTCAGAGACTTCCTCCCGTCCCCCCATTCCCACAACATGTATTTTCCCACTACTATCCAAAACACACCCCAGTTTTCTTGGATACAATACCTTCCAAGATGTGTGTTAGCTCTATTTGTTCAGAAAACAAATCAAAAGGAGTTAGCTCTCAAAAGTATCAGGCAAGCAAGAGACCAGTGCAATCACAACAGGAACAAAATATTGTCAAAAAGGTTGATGATTCTGCTATGTGAAGGCAGATATTGGGGTACCAGCTAAAAGAACTCGTGATCAAAAATTGTAATTATTTAATGTGAACAGCGGAGAAAGGCCTTTTTTTAAACAGTTCCTTCACCTCTATAGTCTCTACAGAGATTTCCACTAGAAGGGAACAATCACTTATTCCCTAGAAGTCCAAATGGCAATTATTATGGCACACTAGTAATCCACTCTCCAACTCCAGTGCTTCGCTCTCCTTCATAAAGAGATGGAGAGGGAAATCCTATGTGACCACCAACATTTTTCGAGGAACAAGTTCCTCCCTCAAGTCATACATTTTGGTGAATATTCCTGTGTGAGCCAAGAGGTAGAATACATCCACAGAGGAAAGACGAGTTCCTCGGCTGTAAGGCCATAGCTTCAATATCCTCTGTGATTACCACAAAGTATCTCCAAATTAAAATCTTTTTGAAACTAATGTACAAGGTCATTACTCTGGTTTAGACTTGCTACAGTAAGTTCCAAAGAAGCCTGCATTTATTTGCGCAATTGGGAAGAACAAACACTGTCCTACCCACTTAGAACCTAGCCACTTAAAACCAGTGCGGTTCATGGGAACCTGATGTTCGTCTTGGAGCCTGTTTTAGAAAGGGCTACAAACATTCACAGAGATCTATAAATAAAGTATTGGGAGGGCTGGTTTGGTTTTTATTTCCAACAGTACTGCCATTCCAAACATTCTTACTGGCACAATTTTGCACTACAGCACTGAGGAGTCTCCTTAAGTATTGTCTTTGATTTCAAAAGCAGGTTCATGTCCTGCTAAAGCTCCAGTTAAGCCTTCATTAACAAAGCATGCTCAAGGACCAAAAAACACAATACACTCCTAAAAAAGAAGGAATAGAAAATGCCTGTTTCATGGCTCCTACACGATCCTGTAAAATTATGTATTCTGTCTTGCAGGTCAGTGATACTGTATATGAGTTTTAACTACCAGGTTTTCTCCAAAATTAATAGAGTAAACAACGTGTCCAAACATTATAGCAACAATGGACCACTTTGGACCACAGGGTGGTACAGTGTGTGCAGTGTCACAGTGTGATTCAAGGGGTCTCTGAGCAGCTCACTGGCCCATTTCTGCCAAAATTATAGAAGTGGTGTCGATCAAGTCCATATCCAGCTGTGAAATATGAAGCTAAAATATGCTGTTTAGTGGAAAAGATACTAATCTTGAAGACAGACATTTATCAGAACTCCAAAGGAAACATCAGTATTTATGTTTTTAAAGTTTCCTGCAGATTGTGCAACCCAACACCAGCAAAAATTTGTGTCCAGCTGGTCAGAGATTTCCATGTATGTCCAGTTTGGAAATTATTTAACTAAAGGACTTAATTCCCATGAAGCATGTGGATGAGCCCGCACCTCCAGCTGATAGCTGGGCTTAGGGACAAAATACACTATTCACTGGAACACACTCTATCTCCCCATTTTACCTTTAAGTTTTCTTTCATGCTTGAAGTCTCTCTCATCTTCTTGTATTCTTTGACGTCTGTGGCCTGAATGGCAGATTTTGATTTTGATATCCAGTTCAAGAGCTCAGTACTTTCAGCATCAAACCTAGTTTAAAAGGTCAGACAATTTTTTTTTGGTCGCTTTTCCCTATTCAGTCACTCTGCCTTAAAAATCTAAAGTCTTAAAGTTCAGCACATTACTCAATCCCTAAACAGCAAGGCTGCACACAAGATTCTTGTTTCTCATATTGCTACTCACAGGTGGGTAGGACAGAGACAGACTTTCAAAAACCTGCCATAGCAAAACTTATGTCCATGGAGTTAGCCTTTGGGAGCAAACTAACAATGCATGGTGCCACTTATTTCTAAATATATATTTTATTTTATTTTTTACATATCTTCATGTAAACTATTACTGCTTCTTTTAATATGTAACGAAAGATCTCTCTCAATGCTGAGTATTTTGAAAGTAATAAACTATACCCCAGAAATGAGACAAATAAGTTCTAGATTTTGTAAAAGTCTGCAACATTTTATTCTAAAGAAAAAGCTAACAACTTAAGCACTCATGGCATTGACAGGGGACAAACATTTTTGAATGCTTAGATGACTGAATATTAGCTTATAGCTTAATATTTTGGGCTAAAGTGGACATACCTATGCTAACATAACTTTCTTATGCCTAAAACCTCTAAGCTACAACCCACCACTACAAAAAAAAAAAAACAAACCAAAAACCATAACCACCTAAACCCAAAAAAAACAACAAACAAAACTCAAAAAAACCACCCCACAACAACAAAACAACAAACTCCCAAATTAGCCAATACTGTTCAGAACTCGGAAACAACAGGTATAATACACAAATCACAAGTCAGGCCATATTGCATTTATACTACTTAACACTGTAAATCCTAACATGGAATAACAGCCTACCAACAAATGCAGAAGTCACTGTTAATCACTCAAAGTTTTCACGGGAAAACCTGCAATATTCTAGTTACTGGTCATTTGTTAGCTTCAACATAAGTAACTGGGATCAGACAAAAGCATCAGACAAGTTCACCCTATTTTAATTGACCTTGTGGTCAACACAGTTCAAACTCTAGGAAAAAAAGGCTTTCAAAGTCTGAAATAGTTTCTACAACTTGAGACACAGAGAGAAGGGACAGATGAGTTGCTGATTGCTTTACTGTCTTGAGACACCCACTTGCACACAACATCCCCACTAGGGCTGAGGCTCTGACCAGGGTTTGGGCAGATTCCTCACCCCTTCAAACCTCCATTCTGATTCCAGCAAATGAAGAGAATAACTCTTCTTCACTGTGCCAAACACACATCACCTAGCACAGCAACTCCCTGCTCTTGATACAGCCCACTTTCTCTCCCTAAATGACCTACCAGAGATTTACACCAGTGACACTTCAAAGAAACGTTCATTTTCTCAGGCAAGCACAAACAGCAAAATGATGAGTATATAGCTTTTATTTTCTTAACTTATCTTGAAACAATTCCTTTAGTTTTTAGGTATGCTATTTAATAAAGGCACTGTAACACGTTATTAAATATTGTTCAGCCTGGAGAAGACTCCGGGGAGACTTTATAGTGGCCTTCCAGCACTTAAAGGGGTCCTACAGGAAAGATGAAGAAGGACTCTTCACCAAGAAGTGCAGTGATAGGACAAGAATTAACAGTTTTAAACTGAAAGAGGGTAGATTTAGATTAGATATTAGGAAGAAGTTCTTCACTGTGATGGTGCTGAGGCACTGGAACAGGTTGCCAAGAGAAACTGTGGATGCCCCCCTCCCTGGAAGTGTTCAACGCCAGGTTGGATGAGGCTTTGAGCAACCCGATCTAGTGGAAGGTGTCCCTGTCCATGGCATAGGTGTAGGAATCAGATGATTTTTAAGGTCCCTGCCAATCCAAACCATTCTATGATTCTTACACTCAGATCAGTCAGTCACTCCAGGAGTACTTGTGAAAGGAGACATCACTAAACTACTTTTGTTCTTATTACTAAATATCAAGGTGATGGAATAGGTTTCTGAGCCTTTGTGTAGTTTCTCCCATGTATTTTATGGGTATTAGAAATAAATAATAAATAAATGAAAACACTTGGCACTTCCACAACAGTTTTTAACCCAAGATGAGATGCTGTTTTTCCAAAATAAAATATATAAAGAAAAAATATGATTATTTCTTTCTTTCAGCAAAGAAGTTGAGGTACAGAGCTGGAGCACTCAAGACATGCTGTTTTGAGAAACAGAACACCTTCATTTCCCTTTGAAATCAAAGAAAGCTGTAGGCTTTTCTGATGAAAATAAGGTTGTACATAACATTCCCACCCTGTTTCCCAAATCCAACCTCACAACCACAACAAATGTTCCTCACTTGCATAGAAGAATCAAAAGCCAAGACAAAGGTACATGAGTCTATGTAGTATCTAGTGACCAAGGGAAAGTGGAAGCGACATATACTTACTTTTTCTTTGCTTCACTGTCCCCTGGGATTTGCCTTTTCTTTGGGGGTGGCGGTGGGGGCAGCTCCTGTTTGAACTGTTTAACCACTACCTGTTCCCTCAACAGTGTTGTTTCTGCAGCAGTCTTCTGTGAAACCTGCGACATCCCTACACTTCCCACAGCTTGAGTTACCTATACAAAATAATTTAGCAAAAGGGTTAAATGCCATTTTTAAGAAACTGAATTGCTTTTGCTTACTTCCTTTTATTTGTCAATCATATAAACCCATTGATTCACTCCTGCAAATGACCACACCTAGTTGTCATGAAGCACCTTTATCAGAGGTACGCCCCAGAGAAAAAAACTTAATTATTCTCATTTTACAGATGGGAACCAAGCATAAAAATTCTCAGTTCAACTACAATTTCATGCCAGTTCAAGCGAACAAAAATTTAAAAAAAAGCGCATTATACCAAGTGTTATTTCCTTTCATATTTGCTTGGATCACAGAATTAACACAAAGGACCTTGGTTCTTTAACACACAATTCTGTATTCTATACTCATAATATAACATAAAACCAGGCCTAGATCTCAGAAGGAGCTGATACACAGTGGGTTTGACCTAAAAACTCACTCAAGTCAATGGAAACCTTCCATACTTTAATAGCTTATAAAGTAAGTCCCATGAGAATCAACCTGTATGTTCTAACTATGTGCTTGATATTTAGGGGGAGTGAAACAATGAAGATAGGATTTGGCACTCTCCACTGGTTTGACTTGAACACAAGAACAAATTAAAGCCACATGGTTGAAATGCACCCCTACTTAGACCACACAACTCATTCACTATACACTAAATAGATCACAGATCAGTGCCACAGCCTTCACCATAACAATTTAATATCATAAAAAAGGGACATATGAGTCATAAAACTGTCAAACAAAATGCACACAGAAGCCAATGGGAGTTCTGTCTAAATAAAGACATTATCAAGTACACAGAATACTAAAATAAGCATTTAACAACCTAGCTTGGCTATCATCATTATACATCAAACTACTCTATTTTCAACAGATGAGAAATCATACTCACAGAGCATAAATGCTTGTGTGACTCCCATTTATTTATCTGTTCTGGGGTTTGGGTTTTGTCTTTGTTTTCTTTTAGTATCAGATTTAATCCAGTCCCAGAACTCTTACAATGTTTAAAGGCATTTGCATTGATTGATAATACATGGCAAGCCTGCTTTAATCATCAGAAAAATGAAGCTTAATCTGTGTGAGAAAGGAGTAATAGTACTAGTCAGGTTAAAAACTTGGGGGTTTGAAGAACGAAAAATAAAGACAGCTTTGTCCACGCATAGTCAGCCTTCTGGAAAAGAGCGGACACCTACCTCTCTAGCCTGATGATAAGAACTTGTCTGGGCAATTTTGCTGACAGCATCACTAAGATCTGCATAATTACAGATATCTAAATAGTTAACAAACAACAAAGCCTTGTTAAGTACCTGGTTAGAGTAGTCCTCCAGCTTCTGCACCAAACCGTCCCACCTCTGAGTCAGTTCTTCTTGATCCTGGTCTATTTTACTGGATGCTCTGCCATTCCCAAGGATCTGGGCCACATCCTGACCTAGCTCATTCATCTGGTCTAGAGTTTGCCGTTTCATACCCATGTCTTCTTTCAAAATCTGAAGTTAAAACAAAACATGAGAAGACTACATCAAGTATGTACTACCTGAGACAGATGCATCATTGGTTTCAACACATTTCGCTTGTGTAAAAGCACTAATCGTCTATTAAACGTCTATTAAACGTCTTAAAAACAGCACATCCCTGAAACAGATCCTAAAGCAATGAGCAATGTCTCGAGTAACAGTAACAAACTATTTGTCCAGACACAAGTTGCACCAATGTATTAAAAAAACAACAACAACAACAACAACAGAAACAAACCAAATCTGAAAACACAAACCACAAAGCCGAACTTTGGAAAACACAGCTGGACCCAAGGCCTGCAATAAACTCCAAATCTTGTCAAAAACCCAAGATAGCCATCCCAAATTTTGGCACATCAACCTGGAATGGCCGTGGAGTAAGCTGTACACATTTTTAAAATTCAAGTGAAAGAACCTGGCAAGGAGAGAATATTGGCCTGGTTTCCAGTGTCATGCACTCAGCTCCTACTGGGACCAAACTGGTGATTTGATGTTCATTTAGTCTATGAGATTTGACAGGATAGAGAAGGATAGTGATACTCACTGCTAATTTTCGAACGTTCACACTCAGGTCCGTTTGATCTTTAAAGTTGCTTGTCTGTACCTTACTCAAAGCCTCCTCTTTCTCAGTTAACCAAGCTTTCAATAAGCACTGCAAATCATAAGAAAAATAGCACAAGTTTGTTAAATAGCTATTGACAATTCCTCCTTTAAGATCTCCGCATTCAAAGCAGTTTTGCAGTCTTCATATATAGGAAATTCAGATGGCATTAAAAAAATAGTACATAAGAAGAGGACAAAACGTATCAGATCAAAGAAATTAATAACACTTTCTAGCACAAGAATTTCAACAAAACCATTTCTCAATGTATCAGAGTGCACTCCTGAAATTATTTATAGTGACCAGATATCCACCAATAAGATGAGGACTTTAAAATTATATTAAAATTAAATATATCGAAATGGTATGTACACTTCCTTTCATTCTCCATCCTTCTTCCTTTGTATCAAAACCAGCCACTACAAACATTTTCCCACAGAAGCTACACCACTGGTAATTCAGAGTTCTTTTAAGTCCAGGTGGTTAAAGACTCAGATATTAGTTAGTTGCCTCCCTATTTACTGTACCCACCTCCAATTGCAAAATAACTTCAGTAAATACTATCTCATTAACTACTGAAAGCTGGAGTGGTCTGTTCTGGGTAGTACTAACTCAGGGATTTTGAACTTTTCCCATTTTTTCCTAGGAAGCTTTTCCTGGGTCTCACTTCTCTTCAGTCACGCAACCTTCCTACAGAAACTCCAGTAATAACAGCATCAAGTATCAGGAAGGATTTTATATTTTTTTATATTATGTTGCAACACACTGCTGCTGCTGCACAGCCATCTCAACAGACTAGAGGACCCAGCTTTCTGTCAAGCTCAGTTGCATAGCCACTGGCACACTGCTCCTCCTCTGCATTTTAAAAATAAATAACTAAATAAAATGATACAGCAAGGCGGACCTTTTTGTTCTTTGAACAATACACTTTATAACAGCCACTAGGCTCCTCAGCCTAGCTGCATATTTTTTACGGTATCCCAGAACTGACTACAGCATCTTTTGAGCCAAAAGGTTAAGGCATTTTACATTGCCAATGTAAACCAATATGCAAAACCTCCAGACAGCAAATACGATAGCAGTGGAAATACCACAAGGCTGTGAGAAACAAAATTATGACACCACATACTCTCTGGAAAAAATCACGCTGGCATCCCAGTCAACGTATTTTATGCATAAGAGAAGCTTAAAAATCCTTCAATGTATTCAATTACTTTTTGCTAAATCAGCAAACACAACTCTCCCTAGAAAACTGAAACACAATCATCACAGTGCTAAGAAATATCTGGCACCAATTGAGGAATTCGTTTCCTGAGTGGTAAGAATAGTGTTGACTTTGCAATGTGGTTTTCAAAAATTTTCTAGGCGGCCACAAAAAGGCTGATAAATCACTGTTGCTCATCTCTCCATCTGGTTGGGTGAAACAGAAAGTGACAGTACCTATATGTTTTAGTTACTTTTGTGTTAACAAAGGGTTCATATAAAAGTTTTTTATTAGTTTCAAATTGTAATTTTTGTAGGTCCACTTGATAATTCTTGAGGACAGAGAACTGTAATTCAAACCTAATAGTAATAAATGCATTGTTCAGAGTTTAAACAACAAATGCAAACGTGTAAGTTTATTTTAGGTGGTTTAGATCAGCTTATTTCCTCGTTACTTGCTATCTGACATTCTATATTAAATAACATCGATTAATTTTTTTCACTTTTAAAGAGTAACATAATTACGTACAAATTTTTAAAACCTGAATACAAAGGAACCCTAATAGAAGATGACACTCTTAATCATATTGTAGTATTCAATGACTGGTCACTTTTCCCCAGACAAATACAAGGGTGGAAGAGGACGGAAACATGATTGCATAGGGTCATCAAAATTTAGAACATGTGAAGTCTGTACCTTGACATACAGAGCAAGAATTTTGCAGAAATCCTTATTCCTCAGCTTATCTTGTCAGAGAGTTGCTGGGAAATGTTAGCACACAATTTTCTGTATTTCCATACACGTATGTATGCCAATGCAGTATTTTACAATATTTATAGTATCAATAGATATTTGGCACTGGATAAGCCAGAATCTTAACCTTGGGTCCATGTTAACAACAAGGTCACATGAGCTGTAAATTCAGCTTATCAATATACTGCAAATCGATATGAAAGGAGCAAGAGAGAAACACATATACAACCTCAAAAAACACAGACAAAATAACCCTGTCAATGAAACCAGGCTGTAACTGATAGCAACAGCTCTATCAGCACTGCTCTACTTACTTTAAATGTCTACACAATCTGTCTATACTGCAGAGTTTAAGCAATAGCTTACAGTGATAAATATAATCATTTAAGAAAAAAAAACAATCTAAGTAAAACCTTCAAAGGAAGAGCCATCAAATATTGTAAGCTGAGACACAAAATCAGTACTAGGCATGCAAACAACACAGAATCACAGAATTGTTGAGGTTGGAATAGACCTCTGAGATCATCAAGTCCAGCTATGACCCAACACCACAACACCTAGCTAGACCATGTCACTAAGTGCCACATCCAATCTTTCCTTAAACACCTCCAGGTGATTAAGGAAAGCGACTCCACCACCTCCCTGGGCAGTCCANACATAGTTGTGTTACCATAGATAATGATATAATTTAATTTGTGTTTGAGCAGTATATTTAACATATATGTAAAAATGCGCAAAATCACAGCAAGAAAAAAAACCCAAAACTCGCAATGCCACCATCTTCAAAATTCAACTGTTTGCCTAAATTCAGCAAAATGAGCTGAGCTGTGTTTTCCTATATTGAACAAACGATTTATGTTACTGATTTTGAAACAGTATCTATTCATTATTTGATTATAGAATCATGCACATGTGTCGAAGTTGGAAGCACATATACCCTAATCAGGAAAATTTCTGTAATTACCAAACCACCATATACTTCATGATTCATTGCTATTTTGCTATCGTGGATATTCCCACTTCTCAGATATTTTGTAAGCTACCTTGGAAGTTTATGAAATAACGGAGTGATAAACTTTCTTTCTTAAGCTTCAGAAAACACTTGCCTTGCACTGCGCAGCTACTCTGTTCCTCGAGGAACACTGAAAACCCAAACAGAGCTTTTAAATCCTAACTAAAGGGTTGGGTGGTTTGTTTTGTTTTGGTTTTTTTTTGTTTCGTTGCTTTCTCCCCTCCACAAATCAACCAGTCATTCTGGGTAAGTGAAGAGCTACTAACCTGCTCTTCCAGTAGCTCCTGCCATAAAAGCTGAATTTCTTGCAACTTGACCCGTCGTTCTTCAGTCCAACGACAAACAGCTGTCCACCGCTCACCAAGCCTCTACAAAAGCAAGAAACACTCAAACATTCACAAGCCTCAAGGAAACTCAAAAATCAGATATACAAAAGCATAATTTCTACTTCATGGTAACCTCTTTCTACATTATAGCTACCTCCTTGCCAGTAATCGCCATTGTTGTATTGCACAAAGTTGGAAGTTAAAACTTTCAATAGCATTCACCTACGGCCTTATCTCTGTTCTTGCTGAAGTCAGTGAGCTATTTGATTTGCTTCAAAAGGAGCAAACAAAGTAACATGAATTCTATTTCAATAAATTATGAAGTTTCCCACTCCTTATACCTCAGGTTACAGTCTAACTTCTGACAAAAATGGGAAAATACTTCACACAACATTCCTTAGATAAATTGTGCTCATGTTTTTAAATATTTTTCCCCATCAGATTTTAGCTTCCAAATGAAAATTACTTATGTGAAGTAAGAGTTGCACTGTGCATCTTCCCATTTTGGTGAAACAGCTGAAAGGATGCACCACAGAAGTGCGTAAGTCATCAGGAACTGAGCTTGAAAGTCATGGAAATAGTTCTGCAGATTTCACCCTGAGCAAATATAACAACTCTTTATGCTAATATTACTTCTAAAAACATATTACTTTAAATTACTTTCTAGAATAATTGTCTTTAAACACAAAAATATCGATTAACAATTATATGTAAAGATTTTAAGTGCGTGCTACTACAGTTAAAAAAAGAGCTCTAACATTTTACCTGCAATTGTTCCTCCAAAATAGCTGTTGCACTTTCCCCGCTGCTTTCATCGACAATGACAACCATGTGCGTTAGGGAGTTCACCTTCACCTGTTCTGTCTCTAGGTCACTCTGCAGGCTCTAGAAGAACAAGTCAGAGGTTACCAAGATGGAATACACTTGTTAATCTACTATTTTAGCCACAGTGACTAACACAAGTGCTATGGTTAAGTACTTCAGATTCAACAGTTAAGCACAGATCTACTGTTGGGAATCACTGTACAGTTTAAATAAATGGAAGCGAAAGCCTGCTAGAAAGGAATTCAAAATCATTCTGTTAAAATGTTGGAAACCGTGAAGGAACACTTTAAGCTATATGCACCATACCTGCCCAGGAGAAACATATGACAACCGCGTTGACTTTCTATGCATCTACCGTTTATAGGTAAGAGAGCTGCTAGGTAGAAGAGTGTTTATAGAAGAGTGTTTACATAAAGAGCTAATATTGTTAATAAGTAAGTATTATAGGGCATGCCAAAAGAAAGAAAATCACTAGCGTCATCTTTTAACAGCTGACAATATAATTCGCCTAAGTATCAACAGTGCTATAAATGGCCATTATGTTCAAAGACAATAGTTGAAAACTGAAAAAAGCCTACAGTTCTGATTAGTTTGATACAATCTCTAGATTTAAATATTCATACAGCTTCTAGAAAAACAGATTCCATGGTTAAAGCTTACCTCCAAAATACCTCTGCAAAATCAATATGCCTTCACAGTACTGTAAATACCACTTTTCATCCCAGAATATCCTAAACTACTCTGCAAAACACACCTCAAACTCCCCAGACTTTGAAAACAGATGAAAGAATGCAAATATAGGACACGAAATTACACACACTAAAAATACTCTGCAGTTCTTGCCCTGTGAGGTATGTCCCATGCTGGGGAGAAAGGCCAACTTTTCAGCACTGAGTACAAAAAACAAAGTTGTAACCATGACAAGTATCAAAAGGCCATCTTTCTCCCTCAAAAAACTATAGGCTATAAAGGCTGGACTCTCCTCCAGAAACGTAATTGAAAGACAAACCACTTCCAAAATGTGGTGCACACCAGACCGTAGTGCCTATGCACACACTCTAGGATACGATCCCTCGTAAAGAAGGAACTGCGATCAGTGACTTGGGAGGCCCTTCCTGATAGCTTTAACTCTCATTTTATTTTAATCCACAAGTCTCAGGCACACTTTAGCAACACCTGCCAGTTATTAAAGGCAAGTTTGTCCACATTATGTTTCATGCTGTCACTCACATCTACAATTTACCTGGAGAGGCCTCACTTCCTGCACAAAGTGAGAGGAACACAATTTCCACTACAGGTAAGATAACAGTTTCTGCTATGGTCACAACACCAAGCCTGCCTGAGTTCAAGAAGCATTTGATTGATGCTCGCAGGCACATGGTGTGATTCTTGGGGTACCCTACATAGAGACAGGAGTTGGACTCAATGATCCTGATGGGTCCCTTCCAACTCGGCATATTCCATGATTCTATGATATAGTCATCAGTGCTCAAGTGTTCAGTTAAGAAAGCACTTCTAGAAACTTCCAATTCTTTTTTACCTCATTACCATCCTTTTCCAAACATCAAATACAGCCCTTCAGCGCACAACCATACATGACTTCTGACACAAGCAAGTTTCTCAGCTAAGGAACCCACCAAGATACACATCTTTCAAATACTTCTCCCATACATATTACATAACAGACAAAAAGATTTACTTTATGTTCTTCCAGCTGTTTTTGAAGGGACTCCAAATCTTCTGCTAAGAGCTGAGATTCCATCTTCTGAATGCGTTCTTCTGTGATGGTTAACCAGTCGGACAGCTGCTGCAACTGCTGCTTCTGGAGCTCCATCAGCATGTCGTGCAGGCTGCAGGGGGAAGCACAGGCAGAGTTATTTCAGAAACAGTTTTCCCAAGGAAAGAGACTAAGTTCTAGTACATACAGAAAAGAAGCAAGGCCTTTCATAAACCAGTTAGCTATCAACAAAAAAAAACCTTTACCATTAAGCTAAGGAACACAGCTAAGTATCCTTATTTCTTTCTCAATAAAAAAATTAGTGAATTATGCAGTTATATCAGGGATTATTTCTTGCAACAAGGATTTGCTACTAAGAGAGCCTCTGCTGAGAGTTGCAACAAAATGCACTTTCTTCCTGGATGGGCAGCTCTTAAGCCTCATAACCCACAGGCAGGAAAAAATTCTTTTAAGTGCTTTTTAGCTGTGTAAACACACATAGTTATCCACATCTACTGTATGCTTTATTGAGGAACTCCAGTACTGAAACAATATTAAAAACACATTTATGTAATTGCTGAACATATGTAAATGTACCAGACTAAATATAACAGTCATAAAATACTTTTATATGCAAATCAAGAAAAAGCCAGTTATATTTATTTATTGTGTTTCACCTCAGAAAACATGAAGGTGGTTTTCATGTCACAAACTGAAGAGTTAATTCTGAAAAAAATGTCTTGCAAGTGGATGCAAGCCAACTCCCCTGAGATGCAGTAAGCACCAAAGGTCAGTCCTGCAGCTCCTAGAACTTCTGCAGCATGACTCACCGGGACTGCCTGTCCATACTCTCCACCCTGAGCTCCTCCCAGCGGGAGTTCAGCAGCAGCATTTGCTCCTGGATCTCAAACTCCTCTTCGGCTGACAGATTTCCCTGGGCCACCAACTGGTTTCCAGCCTGCAGAACGCTGCCCACACTGCTCTGGTGCGCAGTCAGTTCCATCATAAAACTCTGAAAACAGTACAGTTAGTCACATCACTGATCTGTGAGTTCCTACAGGAGTTTATGAATTTGTCCTATTAAATTGTAGCATTTGAAATAGTGCTACAGAATGAGCTGGCACCATCAAACACACAAGCATGGTAAACCTGTTCCTTTCTGTGATAGGTGATTCTCCCTGTGTTACCAAAATCCAGGAGACGGTAAAATAGAGCTAATTGTGAGGGGGAAAAAAAAAGCTGACCTCCTCAAAGAAAAAGCTGTTTGTAAGAACACAGCCTTTAAATAAATGTATCAAAAAAAATTAACCAGAAACTTACTTATGTCCAACAGAACATAAAACAAGATCTCAAATGTATTGCAGAAAAGCAAATAGAATCCCATGAGTTAATACCATGAAAAATTAATATATTTTATATAAAAACAGAACACCTCTTCCTATGGTTCATGGCTTTAAAATTGTAACACAAAGGGGAAAAAAAAAAATCTTTATATTGATTTTAAATTCAATTATATACAGTAAGGTGACACAGGAGAAAATGAAAACACCTAACATGACACTTGAAACTTTTAGCAACATTAGAACATTTGTTCACACTTGGAACAGAACCGAATCAAAAGAATTTGGAAACAACACTTTTCTGAAATAAACTATGTTAATCATGACAGGGAGACTACTGGATTAAATTTACACTATTATCAATTTCAGCATTGCCCTCATTTAACAGCAAATGGCACAAGGCTGACCAGGTTTTTTAATAGTTGGCAGCAATGAAGCACAAATCAGCCTGGATCAAACTGTCTTTGTATAATAGCCACCAGAGACCCAGTCACCAAAAGCTGATTTGAAAAAAATTCATTAAAGTTTCAAAGTATGTTTCACTAAGTTCTCCTAAACAGATCTATTTCACCTTCAAGAAGTCGTCATTATTTGTCAACAAAAAGAAAATCCCAAAAACACCCACCATCACATTCAGCTAGAGGTGCTTTTAATTTAGAAAAAGCAAGACAGAAGAAACAGAATGGCAGCTTTTCGGTAAGTCTAGGATGTGGAAGTTCTGCAGCTCACACACACACACACACACACAGAGAAAACCAACAAAGAGGTTTTAAGAGACGCTTACTTCATGGGTGGAAAATTGTTCTTTGACTTCCTCAACATCACCAGATATTTCCTCCTGTTCCCGAAATACATCCTCAGCTGACAGCAACCATGTAAGAACTTCTTCCAGAGCAACTTGGTAGCTATCCAAGTCCATATCCACCTCTGTGACCGTGCTGGGAGTCTCTGCTCTAGAACTGTCCTGCTCCTCTTCAAGTGCTACAGCCTAGGAAGTCAAGAGAAAACGGATGTCTTAGAAGTGCACAGAAGATGCCTTCCCAAATGATACTGGAAACAGAACACCAAAGATCCCTTTTAAGCCTTCATGTAATGTTAAAAGTAATCATTGGGGACATTTTAATAAGGGCCACATTCATTACTAATGAACTTTTATTTTAAAATAAAGAACTTGAACAGAAAAGAGAACTTTGTTCTTGCTAATTTAACAGTGGATCTCACACTCAAATAAAAACCCATCACTACCACCACAAGTTCTGCAGCAAACTCAGTTAAAGATTTTGGGCCACCCCCTCCAGCTCACCAGGACAAGTGAGAAAGGGAAGCAGAGGAAAGAAGCATAACATAGACAGAACTTTATACCTCAGTGCACAGGATTTTGTACAAGAATCAGAAAAGAAGGAAAAGGAAGATAGAATGACTGAAGTCAGTCACAAAGAAGATGCTATGAGTTTTTGTATCTTCCCAGTTGTGTTGCCCAAGATAGAGGGCATGTTCCTGAGATAACTGATAAGGCCTGAAGATCAGCTAAAATTACAACTCAAGAAAAGCCAGGCAGACTTTGACGACAAACACACCTGCTGCATGCTGAACTCTCCGTCCTCACATTCCTGCTTGTATCTCCTTGGAAGGGTCTCCACCTCCCGGATATCTTCCATAGTGACTTGTTTAGGAAGGACCTCAAACAAAGAGGTTAAATACATAATAATAGACTTTTTGTCTGGAAGCTGTACAGCAACATCTGCGTCAAAAAGATAAAATATGGGGAAAAAAAAATAAATGGAGCTACATTTCTAAATCGTTACTTAGAATACAGTTGAGACTTTACATATAGCATAAACGACAAGTCCTCCTGTTAAGTAGCCTATAGTAAGCTTTATGAGGCCAAGATTGACATAAGTTGAAAGCAGTATGAGGGAAAAAAAAAATTAAATTAATTAATAAATTTTCTACATTTAGAAGTGAATTCACATTAAAACGCATGATCTTTTTGAAGTAAGAGCCCCAACCTGAAATCACTACAGAATAAAAACTGTTTGGGGAAAATTATTCTGGAGCATGATCCAAATAGAAATGCAGTTTGAGGACAGTATGCTGCATAAACAAATATATCCACTTAGGCTCTATCCCCACGTCTAGCACTAGTCAGTTAATTTTCTTACTTTTCATATGGAAGAGTTTCACCAACCCAGGTTCACTTATCTCTCAGTTTGAGTGCTACCAATTTAAATAACACTTTTTTTTTTTTTTTTTGAGACGATAGTGCTTGAATTTATACAGTTTGAGATCCTGTCTTACAGAACAAATCTTTGGAGGCTCACTTCAAAGCAGAGCAACAGCTCAGGATTTTAAGAAGAGGCCATAAGAGTTTCCTGGTAAGCATTCCTGCAAAGTACTCACAGCACTATCAGCTAATGCTACTCGGTGCGTATATAAAGAACAAAAGATTATGAGCTCTTAAGCTGTCCCATTCTACATAATGCTCTATTTCATCCAAAAGCACAGATCCTTGCATTAGAACTCCCATCTAAAGTGAAACAAAGGCAGGGTACCAACTTCATCTTCTGTATACTGTTTCTGAATTGAATGTTAAGGTTCGAACTGACTTACGAGAAGACAAAGCATACAAATTAACAGACACACCCTTAATCCTACAAATCGTATGATTTTAAACCCAAGTTTAAGGGCTTTAAACAAAATACCATGGCACAAAGCTGCTACAATTTGTCTTTACAGTAAATGTCAGTAGAGGAAATTTCTTTCAAGAGAGCTCAAAAAAGCTTCTAGTCAAGTAAAATAACTATATCCCACCTTCAGGGTCCAACAGTTTCTCAATTCCCAAGTGGTTCTTGGCTACGCTGAAAGCATGTTCCAGTCTTTCAACTGGGGACATCTTTATAACTTTATCCCAGTTGAAAAGCTCAGGTCTAAAGGTAAAGACAAATCAGGAAAGAAAGCAGTAAGTTTTATCTGAAGGAAAAATCCCATGCCCTGCAGAATACAACGTTACGGATCTGAAGGCAGCTACCTAAGTAATATAAACATACAAAATACAAACATAAGTGCACACACACAAATACATAAGCATAAACATGTGGTTTTTATTAGTGAGACTCTGCCAATCACAAATAAATTAACTGACTGCGCGTCCACAGCAACATCCACCTTCCATTCTATGTATTCTATACATATACACTTTGATTGCAACAGGAGATTAAACACTACTAACAAGAAAATAAACGCTGCATTTAAAATTTATTTTGGAACCAATTTTCTCCAACTTTGCTTTCACAGCGTTACTGTTACTACATGATTTTTGTGTCAGGCTCTGCTGGGTAATCAAGAGTCACTCATGTTCCTGAAGAGCCTCATTCCAAACTTGTGATGCGGCTCAGTGACCACCCCAGACTGACAGCCAGGAGCAGCAGCAGCCTCCACCCCTGCTCACTCACTCTGCTGAGAGTCATTTTCTCCCATTAAAAAAAAAAAAATTACAAGAACACACCCCATCACAAGTGCTCATGAGAGCCATGATGCAAACCAGATCAAGGAGCTGCTAGTCTTACAGTGTCAGCAGTCTTCATCTCATACCAGTGTTAACAATCCCAAATCTCCAGTCCAGCTGTGCACCCAAAACATACCGAGAGGTCTCAGAGCACAGAGAAAGAAGCAGGGTCAGCAAACAGGGCCCTCTCCCAGTGGTACCTACACCAGCAGGGTGCGGCCAGCCTAGCGCTGTAGCAGCACAGCTAAAAGACTACAGAGCCATAACCATACTTTCCATTCCCCAATGATAGTGCCTTCTCATTAAAACACTGCTATCGATTCTGTGCTTTAGAGAACCTGGGGAGGAAGAGATGGGCTTGCCTTTAATTCTTTTAATATGTAATTCAGTTGTAAATTGACACGAGTATCCTTTTAACATAGAATCATTAAGGTTGGAAATGACCCTCAAGATCATCAAGTCCAATCATCTACTAAACATTATCATGACCATTAAACCATGTCCTGAAGTGCCACATCTACACATTTTTTGAACGCCTCCAGAGATGGTGATGCCACTACCTCCCTGGGCAGCCTGTTCCAATTCCTCATCACTCTCTCAGTAAACAGATTTTTCCAAATATCCCACCTAAATCTCCCTGGAACAACTTAAGTCCATTCCCTCTCATCCTATCACTAGTTACCTGGGAGAAGAAGCCAACACCCACCTCACCACAACCTACCTTCAGGTTGTTGTGGAGAGCAATAAGGTCTCTTCTCAGCCTCCTCTTCTCTAGACTAAACAATCCTAGGTCCCTCAAGTGCTCCTCATAAGACATTTTCTCCAGACCTTTCACCAGCTATGCTGCCCTTCTCTGAACCTGCTCCAGCACCTCAATGTCTTTTTTCATACTGCAGTGCCCAAAACTGAACACAGTACTCAAGCTGTGGCCTCACCAGTGCCAAGTATGGGGGCACAATCACTTCTCTACTCCTGCTGGACACACTAGTTTTGAACATTTGTCGAGTCATTACACTGCAAAACAGAAAGGCCATAAGCCAGCAGTATCTAGAAGCAAAAAGCCAGAGGAAGGTGGGGTGAGCTGGGAACAGAGATATGCAAAGAACCTGACAGCAGCTAGTGGAACAGTGTACCTCCATGCAAGTAGCAACAAGGATAACCACAGATTGACATAAAGATTTAGCAGAGACTCCTACTTTGAAAAACACTTTGCATTAAATATATTGTATATGCACTACCTGCACACTGCTGTGATAACACAGGTTTTAATAAAATGTTATCTAGTTATTTACCCATGAGCAACAAAATAGTACCAAAGAGCAGAACTCAACTCAAATAGCAAATAAGCTAATATTAGAAAATTAAAGAGACCAACATAGTAAAATGTTAAATGTCCCATTATCTCATGTAATTTTATTAAATACTGCAAGTGATACAAAGTTACTATATATTATAGCCCAGAGGTAGTGCTGATAATTCTTAATAGATTCATAAAGAGAAATGCAAGCATGATCCACAAAAATTCTCCTATATTAAGTATCATATTAAGCTAAACTAAAAAACAAATACTGAAAATGTCCCTTAGGCAGGGGAAGCACTACTGTCTGGGTAATTGAAATAGTTTTGTTGTCCCACCACTTCTACAACCTGCCCAAATCCCCTTGTTCCTTGCAAGTACCTTTTAAAGCTTCTTCTTTCAAAGTCAACCTAAATTTAAACCCAGCTCAAGATTTTTCAGAAGTGGGGGGGAAATGGTGCTTGCCTGACTACAGGGACAGTAAAGTTGAATTCTAACACACTGGCAGCTGCCAGTCTCCCAGGAAGAAGGAACAAAAGGCTCAGTAATCAGCCGAGTCAGATAACTGAGAAATTTTAGGAAGCCAGAGGAAAGCACAATCACTCAGTTAAAAGCCCCTGCTGAAAGTTTTGCTATTTAACAGTGCTCTGAAGAGGGCAGAGCTCACAGAGAGCAGATCCCATAAAGCCCAAGAACATAGCGACAACGCATAAAGACAACAAGCAGCCTGAAGCCAATTTTGCTACCTCTCCCCTTCTTCCCTGAGGCCACCTAGGGCTCACTTGTATCTAAAGCTGACACTCTCTCCCTCACACATTCAGCAGCAGAGCTACATCACTACAGGCAATAAGGCTAGTATGAAAACCTCCAGTACAGCACACATCAACCAGCGAAGGGATGCTAATAGGCTCCAGGGACATCTTTGCTAGTATTGCACTGCCCTTTCAGGAGCCCTCAGTGCGGTGCAGATGCTCCCCACATACCCATGCAGGCTGAACATAGGCCAGCTTTGGTCTACAAAGTGTGTCAGGGTAGACCCGTTGTGAAGGCAGTGAGCCTATGACAGAGCCTGTTACTTCACTCAGCCCAGGCCAAATGGGCACTTAAGAACAGAGAACAGCGGGCTCAGAATAATATATGCTTTTGCAAACACTTCGTATCTGCTGAGTATAAATTTTCTGGGTGTTTGTAAAGCGTTTGCCATGCCAGGTACCTGACAGCCAGGAGGTCTGGTTAAATTCTAGAAATTATCAAACCATTGCCATGTCAAAATGGTTATTTATGGTTAAGAGCAGTCAGACCTTGCAAAGAAATGAGCTGATTTCATTTCAGGTTTGCTGGATTAGAATGGGTTGCCCAAAAGTAGATCGCAAAGAAAAGTCAATACAGACAAAGTAAAACAAATGGTATGCAAGTTTCATAGGAATCTGTAATGATGATTTGTTTAAACTACTGAAGAGTTCTCCAAAAATCAGAAAGAACACAAAAGACCCGTGCAAAGAAGCTTTAACATCATTCCTTATAAATTATAATGAACAAACTAATGAATACACTACAGATACTTGAAGTATTCTGTCACCCTTGGATTCTTGTGCTCAGCAGTTCTCCTAAAAGACCTACATACATTGTCTTTCAAGTAAGATATGTTCAAAAACTAAGAAAAGCTACCGAGTTTGTCTTTATTATTCTTTTATTTTGAAGCATCTGTATCCTCCTACTGAAATGATATACCAAACTCAGCCCTCCCTTCCCTTTGCAGAGAAGAGAGGGCAGGAGGAAGGCTGTGGTCAACCCCCCCGCTGCAGAGACTTGTTCAGCATATTTGCTGTATAATGCATACTAAGTGGGATGTAAATCCACTTCAATTAGCAAGTGTGCGTGCATTTTCAAGAATCAAGAGAGTTACACTGCTATCTTGGATTTATCCTTCGCAAGCCTCTGGCAACATCCCTCCACTGTTATTGTTACCACAATATAAAAATGGAAAAAAAACAAACAAACCAAACAATGAATCATCGAAACAGGCTAGAAGCTGTCAAATGCTCAAGCATGAAGATATGGGAAAAAAGCTGCTTACTTCACTAGGTCTACGATAAGCTGTTTGCTACTTACTTGTGCCTATGGATGATAGCATTAAAGGCGAGTCCATCTGCCCAGCTTGTGGTGAAATTCAGAACATTGACCTGACTGTAAGGTCTTGTGGACTGCCGAACCCAGCTCAGCAGGATCTTCTCACTGTTGGTCTGCTGCAAATCTGACATGATGTTCTTCATGACATCCTTCACCTGCAAGACAGCACCAACTACACCTTACAGATAGCTTCTTCATTTTTCCTGCATACAAAACTGTTGAACCAAGCTAGCTCACAAATCACGAAAGGATCTTTCCCATTAAAAGCTCTAACTCCTCACATGAAATTTGTCAATAGAAGTCTTCAGGCCATCTTTGTATTCTGCCGATTACAAGAACCAGTAATGCATCATGTACTAATGACACATTACTCTTACATTATGATCCGCCTCCTCTCCTCAGTGCTGCCTACACTAAGCATGTGGTATACAATTTCTCAATGCCTTGTGCTGGGGTTCCACCAGTAAGCAAACCCCCAAGAGTACAGCTTGCAGAAGTTTAAGAAGAAGGTATCTGCTCAACCAAAGCAGCTTGCTGCTTGGGTACTATGCACAAGAATCTGCCAAGGTCCCTCCAAGTGAATCCAGTAACCCTCCCAGTTATCTGGATAAACCAGGAGCAATTCAATCTATGAGACTGAGAAAGAAACCTACAGAGCAGCACGTAAGATGCAAGCCCAACAAAGCTACCTAGGTAAAAAAACACCTCCTAAAAGAAGTGCATAAAAGCTTTGGGGAAGGAATATAGATACAAAGCTTCAGCCTGAAAAGCCTCTCTGCAATTAACACCAACAGGAACTAAACTCAGAAGCAGAGTAGAACTGAGCAAATACGAGAATACGTACCATGGGAGGCAGCCAATAGACATAGATCAGAAACCAAACACTGGCCTGCCCTTATTTACCAGACCAAAATAGAAGCAGTATTTTCTGCCACCAAAACCCTGGGAAGGTTTGTAAGAATCCCAGCAGACTGATGCACACGATTCCTGGAAAAGAAGCGATCTTGAAGCAGCCTCTCACCTGCCAGTGCAAGATAATGCTCCACAACAGCCCCAGTGTCAGCTTGTGATTTCCATCAACGATGTCAGTTCCTCCAATATTCACCAACTCCACCTTGAGAGGTCAGATCAACTCTATATTAAACACTGTTATCACAGCTTTGAGTCACAACCCCACCCCATATTCCAGGCTGTCCAGTCATGTACTACCCAGTGTTCTGAAATAAAATGTAGTTAGAAAAAGAGAACCAGAGATGACAGAGTACCGTCTGAATTTGTCACAAGTGCTTAAACATGACAAAAGATGGCACCAAAATACTCCATTGGAAGAGTTTTATCTTCTCCTCTAATATACAGATGCAAACCAGCAGTCAAAATTGACCAATAGAAACGCAAACATGAAGGATCTGATAGTAAAAAAAATTAAGCAATCCATCTCCTAGACACACTCAGATATTACAGAATCAGGAAAACTCTATTATGAAAAAGAGGTTTGCCCTTTGCATGAACCAACATTCAAATCGGACAAGTTTATACAAGGAGACCAAAAGCTCAGGGAAAAAAACAACAAAACTTTCAAGTTTTCTATATGCATAGGATCCTACATAGACTCGGTGACATTCACTGAAATACCTAAGGAGATAAAAATAGGGAGAGACAAAGCCATTACTTCAGTAAGAAAGAGGGCAGGAGAGACTACCTGCTTCTGCATCAAGCATCCAGCCCTCAGAAGAAGCAAAGCTTAGGGTACACAATTCAGTCAGTGCAACTTTAGAGTCTGAACTGAACTGGGACATCAAGACTCCATTCAGTCACTGCAGAGAAAGTGGCACTAACTGAACCACCTTTTGGACGGAGCCCACAGCAGCGCACTGCATTAGTCACCATCATGCCTAAGGAAAATAGGCAAGGAACAGCTGCCTACGGCAGATGAGGCAGGTACCTCCCTGGGTGTGTGTGCACATATAGCAGATACTGCAACACTCTCCCACACAGGGTAGATGGTGAGGCTTCATTCATGTAAATAGCCTGTGCCAGGGGCATCCTTCAGCCCCAGGGGCATGTGCTATGGTGCATTTCACCTCTACCATGAGGCTTTTTTTCTCCCTTTCTCATCCCTTCTCCAAAACAAAGCAGTGTTATCCACAGTGCCTACCAGAAACACCTCTCATTCTTACACTAACCCCCACCAAAAACTGTATCTGGCCATTGCCTGGGATGAGAAATGGTCATAGACACAAAACCTGCACCAAGGAGCTGCTCGCTAGCAATTAAAAAAAAAAATACAGACACAGAACAGTAACTGAGCCCATGCTTGGGTTCTCAGTGGATGCAGACCAGAATGACAGAATAGACAAGAACAAAGTTTAGTTTTGGTTTAGAGGATATTGCTGATAAACAAGAACCTAATGGTATTCCATGAATATTTTTCGGCTTATTACACTATCATGAATAACTTCAATTCTGCAAAATATACTTGTAACTTTATTGCTTTCAGATACCACCTTGACTATTTTCAGTTCCCCAGAGGTCTCTTGGTTAGGAGATTCAAATCAAAACTGTGAGATAAACGTGGAACCACAAATTACACTTCAAAATACTAAGGAAGCTTGTGGGTTGTCCTCTCCCAATTTTTGTAGCAGATGGAACAGAATTTTACTGCAATACTCTTTTCAAATAATGGCCATGTACTTTAAGATAATTGTAAACTAAACAGGGAAAAACAGGCCAAAAGAATCACCAGTGCAGAGCATTAAAAAACTCAGTGGAAAGCATTCTAGAACACAAGGAGCAGAAAGCAAGACTAAAGGTCAAGAGCAAAAAAACAAAACAACTACATTGTAAGATTTTTTTCCACCTGAAGAAAAACACTCCTTAAGAATGGGTAACAAATAGACACTTCATATTTTTTAATCGCATGCCAATAATAACAAAAAAATAATAATGTATTCCTCTTGCTACCTACAACATACATATAAGAAAATATTCCATATGCCCATTTTTGTATTTTAATGATTCTGAACTAAACCAGTGCTTTGCAGGATGCAGCCAGCAATCCACTAGGATGGTGAGTGGACTCCTAAGACAAAAAGGTAATCAATAAAAGAAAGTTAACAGCAGACAGTCAGTACTACTTATACTAGACTGGTATTAGCTACATAGAGAATGATTTCCAGTGGATTTTTTTATTAAAACTTGGTCAACAAATCAAAAACACCGAAACCCATTACATAGAATCAGACTGTTCATCAGATGGACAAGGTTCACAGGATCACTTGAACATCTACACCTTAAGCTTGTCTTATCCTTGCAATCTATTTAAATGCTTTTATAAGTTATTTCACAAGCTACGAATACTGTATAGTCCACAGAACACAACTGCTTCTCAGTGGATGCCTTCTCCTCTTACACACACACTTCCTAATGAAGTTAAGCAGTAGGTATAAACCATGTACATGACCTTAACAACCTTCAGCTAACACCATCTGTTTACTTCTATAAACCCAGATCCTGCCAGCTTAAGGAAGAGCTAATTATCGTAATTCTCTATTATTTCATTTATTTTCTTCATAAAATAAAATAGCATCAAGCTGAAAAGACTCGTTACTTATCCTTAGAAAAAAAATTAATATATACAGTGCCTCTAAGCTGACAAAACAAACAACCCATCACTAGTTTTGGCTACTTCCTAGAAATATCACACTAGTCCACCAACACAGAGGGGAAAATCGCAGTATTACACAGCATGTTCATATCACTCTTCAGTCAGCAGTTTACATAAATATGTCAGTGCCTTTTTGCATTAGATGTATTTTACTGTCAGAATGTTCTTAGTAAGTTATTCTAATGCCCTGATGCTCACAAACTGAAACTGTAACTGTAGACAGTATGCTCACCAAGAATTGTTCTTCAGGGGGGAAAATAGTATCACTTTACTACAGCACTACTGGCTTCCAGGCAGTAAAAAAACAATAAAAATCGAAATAAACAAAACAAATATTATTCTCATTTTCCTTAAAGAAGGATTGTGGTTTGTTTGTTTGTTGTACTTAGGAGTTACCAAAGGTCCAAATCAACAACAGACAGTGCAGATCTCACACAGAGCTGACAGATGTCAATAGCAAGAATTTTGAGAGCAGAACATGAAAAACAGAGACACAAAACTCATCACGCCCTTACAAATTTTTGCACAAGCTACATCTTCACTGGAGGTTAGCTCTTTGCCCTGCCAAGTTCATGAGCTACGCACAGCAGTTTTAGATCAGCTTTGTTTTTGTGGCTGAACACTTCAACAAAACACAGTTAATGACATTATTAAGTTAGCATGATAAGACTTCACAAAATTGCCAGACACCAAAACTCTACATCAGATATGGAAAACTGAGAACAGTTTACCCTTCTCACTGAATTCTTATTTTAGGTACCAAAAATCTTTATTCTCTGCATTCCTGAACTATTTTACACACAGGAATAAATTAAAGAATCTACCAAAAAGTTGTGGAAACAGATGCTTACGTTGTTCTGATGCAAGACTTGCAGTACTCGGTTGACATTATTTAAGGCATGTACTCGTGTGGAACCTCGCTCTTTAGGCTGAAAAGAAAGTTACAATCTGTTCACATCAGAATTAACTTCACAGATTAAACAAAATAAATGACAGAGCAAACAAAAGAACATTTGTCTTCATTTTCTCCAGATATTTTTTAAATGGAAACATAAAACAAACAAGTATCTACTACAATTTAAGAAAACATCAAAATGAAAAGTGGTCAGAACAATATCCAATGCACACAACAAGACTTCAAAATGTGTTTCAGTTCATCTTCAGTAAGTCCAGAATTTTTATTCCCAGCATCTGCAGAATTATAAACTGGCAATACAACAAAGTGGGAGTTCCTGGGGAAAATCTGAAGGGTTTTGAACGTTTGCCAGGGTAGTTGAAATGTTTTGCCTCCCAAGAGGGAACAAGCAGCAATTTGTTTTTCTGGCATGGAAACCCTGCTCAGTCTTTGCAGGGTTATGCTTCCTGACTTTCCCTTCCTTTTATTAGGGGTGGGGGCAAGTGAGGGAACACTACGCTGCAACTCTTGACAGTATCTGTCACTCCATTTGCTCTTAATAACTGCAATTTAACTCCTGTGGCAGAACACGATCATACTGCAAGAGCGTGGAGCTGAACTCAGAACACAATAATCAACAAAACTAGAAACAAAAAACACCCACTTATACTGTACATTCAATATACTTCAAATTAGACTACAAATCTTCAGAAGTACTAGTGAAATGCATCTGTTTAAAAAACAAGCCTGTAAACAAATTACAAATAGCTGAAGCATTCCCATAAGGTAAATAAACAGCTCTGAGATTTATAATAAATAAAAGTGAAATCAAGAATTTAACCCCAAGGGATGGCACAGGCTTCACCATGCCTCATGTATCTTTCTGAAGAGGCATCAATGTTAGCAGGGGAAAAGTTTTAAGTTCCACACTTACTTTCCCAAACAAGACTTGAGTAGTTTTTAGCACTGTCCTATCTGTATATCATAAAAGATTTTTTAATGGAGATGCAGATTTTTTTATATAGCCTACCAGCTGTTATCATTTTTTCTTTCTTTTTTTCTTTAAAATAAAAAACAAAAAAAAAAAAAAAAAACAAACAGGCTCTTTCATGAACTTTTTCAAATAAGTCCACAGGTATCTAGCTAAAGGCTGCTTTTCCAGATCATCCCCTGGTCTAGTGGGAGTTGTCCCTGCCCATGGCAGGAGGGGTGGAATTAGATTATCTTTGAGGTCCCTTTCAACTCAAGCCATTCTATGATCCTATAATCCAAAAGCAGAACTTTAAAAGATCTCTATTAACAATGCATACACTATGTGAGTAACACCATAGGCTTTATGTGCTTTGCTGAACATGTTTTAACCCTCAAGAAAGAGTTACATAGCTAACTTCAGCCTGACTCATGTCTCATGAGTGGAGTTGATGGGAATTTCACTGAAATTGTAGAGAGCAAGTACCTATTATAAGCAAAATAGGTTTTTAAATAAATTAAAATCAAAAATCACATGCCACAGTTTAGGATTTGTGTGTTTTGAGTTTTTTTTTTAATAAATGGGAATATGACTCATATACATTTCTCTTACCAGAGGTTTCCCTGTCAGACCCTCCAAAAGGTCCAAAAGCTTTCTTCCGTCTTTCAGGTCTGTGAACATGTCCTTAACTGGGGGCTTCCCACTCTGCAGAGAAATAGAAAGCAATAATAAAAATAGTGTTTAAGTAAAATCTCCCTGAAGAAGACAATTTTTTTAATCTCTCACTTGATTCTTACACAGTACTAAATGTAGTAAACAGAAGCCAGGGGGCTGTGACAGTGATCAGGAAGGCATCTCCCCCTTCTTCAGTAGTGCATCAGTGGCCTAGCACTGAGAAATCAAATAAACACACCCTGGCTCCCGCTAGGGTAGATGTCTTAACACATAAAGATGGCAAAGAACAAAACTTGGCAAGTTTGAGGAGTCATTTGAGAAAGAATGCTTTGGTCTGGCGGCATCTAAAGGTGGAAGAAACTGGAGCCTTTCAACAAGAAGCTATTGGGACAAATTCTCTCAGATGTAAAAACAAAAAAAAGCCAAAAAGGACTTGGAATTGAGCCCTGTGTAAGGAGCTGCCACTCTTCTACGTTGATTAGTAGCTCAAAAGGTATAATAAATATATAAACGAAATAATCATTTTCTCTGCACTGGAAAAAAAAAAGCAGCAAAATGTGAAACTAAAAGCCACTGTAAATAATACATTTCTAATATTCATTTTCTTTGGGGACGGAGGGATCCTGTACCTGACAGCAAAATTATGCTAACCTTCTTTACACTCCCTTTTACTCTTAGTTCTTTTTGGACCGTAAACGTGGGAAAGTGTTACAGGGCAGGGAGAGAAGACATAGGCAGCCAGCAACTAAGTAAGTGTATTTGCTTTGTAATATTCATCTGCTGGCTGCCAGGAGATCAATTAAGCTACCGCATTGTGTCCCTTTGATATGTCAATTTAAGAAGAAAAATATTTTCTAAAAAGTGCATAAAACTCTAATACTGCCTTTTTCTATCACCTTGGCTTTATAGCTTTGCTCTTCAGAAGGAAGACTGTCAAAGACCTCTCTTGCATGACATGAATTAGCTGAAATAGATCTCCCCTATCTTCACTTACCACCTCCTGCACCAACAGCTGCTAGTAACTGCCAAATTCTGGCTAACAAATCAGAAAAAAAAACTGAACTGCCCACTGAACCCCATTTTCTGCCAAATATCTGCTCTTCCCTAAAATTCATGGGGGTTTTTCCTCAAATCTCCACTTTAATTAGATTTGATTCTACTAAATCTATTCACAAGAAAACAGAGACGAATAGCTTCAGAGCCATATTTTAATCTCCTCCACAGAAATACACTTAAATGTAACTCATAGTACCAACCAGCTTAAGTAACAGCAGCAAGAAGGATCGTATAACTAATATGGTATACATATACATAGCCACTGAAGCATTGAGTCTCACAAGAGCAGAGTTGAGGGGAAGAATCACTTCCCCCTCGACCTGCTGGCCACTATTCTTTTGATGCAGCCCAGGCTGCTGTTGGCTTTCTACGCTACAAGCACACACTACTGTCTTATGTACAATTTTTCCGTATCACTCAGTCCTTCAGAGGGCTGCTCTCAATCCCTTCAGTCTCCAGTCTGTGTTACTACTGGGGATCACCCTAGCACAAGTGCAGGACCTTTGTACTTGGCCTTGCTGAACTTCATGAGGTTCACGTGGGCCCACTCCTCAAGCCTGTCAAGATCTTTGTGGATGGCATCCCTTCCCTCTTGAGAATCAACCGCACCACTCAGCTTGGTGTCATCTTCAAACTTGCTGAGGACACACTCAAACCCACCACATGTCATTGATGAAGATGTTGAACACTGTGGGTCACAATACAAACCTCTGAGGGACACCACCTCTTACTGATGTCTATTCGGACACCAAGCAGCTCAATGCAACTTTCTGGATGCAGCCATCCAGTCAATTCCTTATCCATCTAACAGTCCATTCATCAAAACCATATCTCTACAATGTAGTGACAAGAATGTTGTGGGAGATTGTGTCAAAGGCCTTATAGAAACAACGCAGACATTTATAATACAGACTGGATTTGGATCTGCTGAAAAAGCAAAAAGATGCCTCATTTAATACAGTGGAATAAGGGTGTCAAGAGCACACAGCCTTCCTTCTTCATTTCCCATCCCTTCACTTCGTGTACATGAAAACAAGTTGAATGACTTCCTGCTTTCAGTCATTCATTTTGACAGGTCATGGTACATTCCAGCCCTACACAAAGTGCACTGCTGCAGCCGTGGAAATAATTCAGATCTGTTTTCTCAGGAGAATGTTTTTTCCATTTCACTGGCCAGCAGAACACCGTATCTTGTTGTCAGTTTAAAGAGTCAGCAGTGGAGTATTAAATTATTTCTGCAATCTAAGCTACTCCTTCCTGGTTTATTAAAGTATCTGCTATCCTCAGAACAGTGACATAGCAATGTGCAAGGCCTCTGTATTTAGTGAAGTTTAGCTAAACGCTCTCTATGGGTAGAAAGTCAGTTCATAGGAAGCTCTTCTGCAAGTGCAGGGTGACTGAAGTTGGCTAAGAAAAGACTACAGCTTTCACCTCACCAAGCCCATCACCACCTCCACTGCAGCACACCTGTCAAGGCGGCTGGAAACCTGCTCCTCCAGCTTCCCACACCCACCTAAGGGACACGCAGACACATGCAGGCACCCGGTGGCAGTGGCCACCAGGAACTATCCGGGCACAGAGCCAGCCCACAGCACTGCTGTCACAGTGGGAGCAGAGCCTGTGCATGTGTGGCAACCTCCTCTGCTCACTGTGTCTTCTCCCACCCATGCACTTTTCCCACACCTGGACATACATTTCCACACAGGATCTGCTATCCAAGTCACATGGTCTGCAATGAGGAACAGCTGGATGCTGCCCTGCTTGATAGCAACACAGTGTGCTTCAAGGAGACTTTTACTTTCTTTTTTCAGACAGAACAGCTATATTTCCCCGTTTCTGACCGCTGTATGACTTGTTAACTTTATTAAGTTTAGAAAGGGGCTGGAAAATCATTTTAGAAAATGGCAGTCCAAGGGACGGTCCCATACATCCATTTCCCAAGAGAAGACAAGGAAAGGCTCTGGGGCAATGCTGGCAGAACAGCTCCCTCCTGCGCCAGGCATGGGCCAGCCCAGAGTCAGGCCAGGCTGCTGCCATCACCACCATCTCCTTGGTAGAACACACAGATGTAGAACCCTTTTCTCTTTGCCTGTAGCACCCACCACTGAGCTAACTGAGGGAGGCTGCTGCGGAAGCATAGGGGCAATCTGGGAACCACAATACATGACTACTAATGCTGGACCTGTGCTTCTAGTCAGAGAGCCTAATCCAAACGAAGTTCCAGCAGGGGCAGGAGCACTCCAAGCCCTGGCTCTGACTCACTACTCCAAGTCCCACCAGGGGGCACGTGACAGGCCTACGGAGCAGCAGCGGCCAAAGGCACACTGGGGTGGAGGAGGTGGCCCTGGGTCTAGCTGGGGCAGGCTGGTGTGCTGCAGCAAGAGCTAAGGCTCTGGGGGAGTGCAGAAATCCTCTCCAACCCCACAAGGAACGGCATGGGGCAGATTGCTTCCCCTGCCATCCCTGCCCACACCCATACCTCTCACTCCTGAACTCCAGAAAGCAATCTGGCCTTCCGGGGAAAAAAGTCTGTACCCACAGATACACATGCACACAGACGCACAAATAAACACACATCTGCCAGATATTAAAAAAAGAGCATATTTCTCTCTCATTCTGCCTGGTATACAGTATTTTAAGACAACCTACATTTCTCCTTTTCAGAGCTGACAATATTTTACTCGCTTTCTACATATTTAAAGACTGCACAAGTACAAAGCAGTTCAGCCTCTGCCAGCACCCCATAAAGAGAAGCAGTCCATTGCTGAGCATAAACGATCAAGAAATTTAAGTATTTGCCTTATAAGAATGACAGGGACAAACCACACTGAGCCCTTCAGCAAGGGCAAATTGCTAGTCACAGTTGCATTGGTTAGTACTTAAGGAGCAGCCTACATGGTGCTAAGCACTGTACAAACACCAAGCAGATAGTGGGCCCTTTCTCAAAGGCAAAACAGGGTCCAGTTTATACTACAAAGATAGTATAAAGGACAGACAGGGACATTCACATACCAGAACTGTGCAGGTTCAGGGTGTAAAACATTCACATCCCCCTCACTGAACACTTTCATCTGCTAACAGAAGGTAGTTTTTCTCAGCTTTGCTTATGTTTGCTGCGACAGCAAAAAAAAAAAACAAACCACTGACAGAAACCTCTTTCCCTCAGCCTGCCCATGAGAGCTTTGCCTGCAGAGCTGCACACACAGAGTTGCTACAGTAGAGACAATGCTTGGTAAGACAGCAGAAAACGTAATCAACAGACTTAACTTAGAAAGAGGCCACGTTGGTTCCCCACTGCTTTAAATTGGCACTGACAGCAGGAAAGGAGCTAATGCACTTCAACAGGGGCTGGTGTGAAGGCAAAGAGGAAGAGGAAAGAGGAAAGAGCAAGAAAAAGGAAAGTAGATAAATAAAGGCTGGATATAGGACATGAGCTGGGGCTAGACCTGCTTGTGCTCCTACAAACCTTACATGGCAATACATTCCTTATCCACCACAGGGTTCACGCACAAGGATCAGAACTAGATCAAATCCACCACATTATATTTATTCCAACAAGTATTTTGGTGTCAGCCTTTGTGCTAACACGAGTAGGAGAGGGAAGAGATGAAGAACAACCTTCTCTATTCACAGCAGCAGTTATCCACCTTCTCTATTGATTCACTTCTCATGGGGCAGCAGTAGCAGTGGATTCTGAATGATTTTTGAACTGGAGACCAGCTCACTGTATGTGGCAAGACAAGTCACTATGGGCATCAGCTTCTCACATTCCAAGATGCCGGCAGTGCTTGGGAAGGAGAGACCCTGCATAGTGATCTCCTCACAGTAGCAGCCCTCACACGCCTGTTGGCTTTCTTTCAGTCCCTCTACCTGGATCAGGTTTAAGAGGGTGACTCATACTTCCTTGTGTGCATCTAGAATTACTTGCAAGTAAGGGTCATTCAGGCCAGCCAATATGACTGTGCAGAAATCATTCCTTCTCTTTGCCAGAAAGCGTTCCCAGGAAATAGAAGATATAAATAAAACCCAGACCAGATTTTTAAGTCATCCAATGTTACTGACAGTAGAAAGATCAGCCACCAACATTTACTGTTTGTTCTACTGCAGCAACTCACAGCTGCAAGGCAGCAATCTTCCTTGAATAGATTTTTACAGTAGAACATTCTTAACTGTCCCTTTATTACTAAAGGGGAATCGTTAAGCCAAGTTGCAGAGAATTAAACCGAGTCACAAATTCTCAGGGATTCTCAAAGATTCACAAGTTCTCAGAGACAAACACCTCTTTTTAACATGAGTTATTATTTATTACAGCTATTTATGCTCTTTATATATTGTTCTTGAACATGGAATTATATGCAAAGTTAGACATTAAAACTTCTTTAATAGTTATCAAGTTGTTTAACTAGAAATACACCATTTTCTCTTATGTCATCAATTACCTGCAGCAGAGAGTGTAGATGTACTTTAAATCACTAATTATAGAAGGCACATTATTAGACCTAACTTTTCCAATAAATTAATGCCAAAAATATTTGAAAATAAGAGATGAGCCACCTCTATTTCACATCCCCCTCAGTGATACTGATTCAGGCCTCTAGTGACAATATTAAAACCAGGATGAAAGGTCCTCTCGGTTTCACAGTAATTCATGCTGGCTGTCTCCACGGAAGTAACACATATCGTAAAAGCACACGTACGACCTTCACCCGTCATCGAGGGACTGCAGGAGACAAGTTTGTTGGCTCAGAGTAGTGCTGGAAAAAGCCCTGTTACCGTTTAGATCATCTGCCACCTCAGAAACACCAAAGCACCCTGAAAGGATAGAGGAACCACTGCATCTTGACTTTATGTCAGATTCTTCTGATCTTCCAATGTCACTTACATGAAAGTCAGAGTTATCTTTTGTTAATTATTTTTAATCAACAGATGACTTTTTAATATCTAATAAGATGCTCAGTAATTACATCAAAATAGGAGTACAGTTGCAAAGACTCTTTTTCTCAAGAACAGGGAAATGTTGAACAGGTTGTTGCTTAAACCAGAACATGAACCATACATAATGTTCAAATACATTCCTAGGGAACTCATGGTAACCACCTACTTGGCTTCAACTTGATTACCAAGAAGACAAGGAGAAAGAAGTACATTTTATCATGACCAATACAGTGTAAGCAGCATGTCAAGTGCTGCTCCGTCATGAGGCCAGTACATGGGAACTCAATGTGGGAAACAATTCAGAAAGCAAAAAGGTCATTGCAAAAAGTAAACAACTATGTCAACAAATAACATCGCCAACTTCTAATTTAAGAGCATAGTCATTGTTTACAGAAGTATTTTTATTAAAACGTGATACTTTTTTTCCATTCTCCTTCCACTAACATGCAGGAGTTATAGGACAGCATACACAAATACCAGCTATACTGCAACTGGTATACTTTGATTGGGTATGTTCTACTCCACGCCAAGTATACTCGAGTAGTTGTGGTATCTCTACATTCTACTAGTATCAGAAATATGAATTCAAATGCCAAGGTACAATCACAGGAGGAAAATACCTTATAGACTGAATTAAATATCACTATTTGTGTTTAAAAACAGATAAATAAAAAAAAATACAAGCAACTAAATAGCTATTTAAAGCTCCAGACTTAAGAGACTCAAAAAAACAAGAAAAAAAGTAAGACTCATCACTGAGATATGCTGGGAACTTTGATTCTGCTAGATGACAGACATGAGTTTAAGGAGCAGCAACGCTGAAAAGCTAAAGATAGCTCAATTCACAGAATACCTGACATACTTGACTGACAACACCATAGAAGGAGGGAAAACATAAAAAAGCAAATATTAGACATAGCAAGGTAGCAAAACAAACACAAGGCATTAGCAACTCTGTGTGGGTCTTTTTTTCTCCCCAGTGTATCTATTAATGTATTTACATAAGCTTACATTATTAGAATATGTTTAATATAACATCACAAACCTCAGCTTGCAATTAAGCCTCATTATGTATCATTAACAGCAGAGGTAGTTGGGGCCATACTGCTTATCATCATCAGTTATTTGTCCTGAAAGACTGGAAGGTGTTTTTGTTTTGATTTTTTAAGGCAGCTAGCTTCAGATTGTAACTTCATTCCTTAATTAGAAGAAACATAAATTCCTGTTGACCAGGTTGATTGTGCCTGTTATTTGTTAATGAGAATAAAAGAGACAGATTTGCTTCAGTACCTCTACCAGATTCACCTCTAGTGCCTGAGAAGGTCACACAAACATAAATACACAAACACTCCAACAACTGGGGTGATAATCGAGCCCATGAATCAAAGTCAAATCCTACTGCAAAGCCCAGAGCATTAACTAAAATCAGTAATAATTACAGTCCATATTAATATACCAAACTTTGAAGTCCAGCAAGGGAGATGTTGCCCTGCACTGTGTTCTTAGAGCAGAAAAGAGATAGTGAACTGCCATGTATCAGTGCTTTGATGCTATAAATTAGTCATCATTACCATATCTCACAACTTATTAAAGGAAATACTACTTTTCCTGCACCTTAGTTAATTCACATCCTACTTAACCTCTTCTCAGAAGGAGGGACTAAAGCAATCCAGTTAGGAAAAGAAAAGTAGACCAAAAACTGATTTTTTTCAAGGCCAGCTCATACAAATACTAGTTCTTTTCCACCCAGGGTGTTCCTCAGGTTAAGGCAGATTTTTTTATAAGCTTTGGCTATCTTTGAGTGAGGTCACATTTTACAGTTTAATTCAACAGTGGAAACCAGCAGGAGCAATTCAACTGGAGACCCTTTCACCAAATGCCACAAAAACTGAACTGGAAAAAAGGACTACAAACCATCTTGGGTGATGTCTCCTTGGACAGATAAAACTGCTTAATCTTTTTGGATCTCTCTTCTTGCGTATCTAATACTTTAAACTGTATAATTCCCCTTCAAAAAAAAAAGAAAAAGAAAAAAAGAGTCCCTTCCGAAATGCCTTTGGCTTTGGGAATCTTGGGTCATGTGAAAATAATTATCTTGTCCAGGTATGCTGTTGTCTTTAAAAAAATGTATCACATTTCCTAAGAATCAGCAGTGGAGAAGCAAAAACATCTTCAGAAGTATGGGGTCTGACATTTACTATTTTGTTAAAACAACCCTTGTAGCAAAGGAGAAAATTAAGGAGTGGAAACGATGTTAGAGATCTATACAGCACACTACCTAGAAAGTTAGATAAGACTTTGCAGTTTGCAGATGAATTAATGCCTGGTATAATGAAGGAGGAACAGTTTTAATTTTAAGATGCATATAAAGCCACCACACGGCAAAGTACTGTTAAGTACAGCTCAGCAGTTTGCCTACTGTCCTATCTTCTCTCATCTTTACTTTACTTGATGCCCTTTCAGGGCAGCGGACCCATCAGAACCCAGGAGACGAAACATACAGGAGTCCCAGCACAGAACATTTGCCTTCTCACAGGCTAACCTGGAGCTCAGCCCTGAAGGACACAGCTTGCTCTCAAGCTGCACCTCATCCTCTGCTTTGCTCTTTAACCCTAAACCAAAACACATTTTGGAAGACCACAGAGCAGCACAGATCTTAAGATGCTGTAAAAGCATGAGAGGTCTGGCTTTACCCACACTGGTAGGTTGCAGCTTCAAGTCCTGCCAGTGCTGCAGCACTGGGACCTGGAGGACCGTGACCATGGAAATACACGCAACAAGAATGCTACAATCAGACTGTATAAGGCTTCTGTATACATGAGGAATGGAATTGAGAGCTTGGATTGGGAAGAGATGGGAGTACATGACAGAAAGGGAACGGAGGCACAGCTCTCAGGCGTGCAAGGGCTTTGAACGTTGCTCCTGACACCTCGGAATAATGCCACCAGCTGGCTCCATTCAACAGCCATCCATACCCAATACTTCTGACTGGCAGGGTAAGGAAATCCAGTATCATTTTCACTGAACACTGCAAACATCTCAGGGGGTTTATGTTCTTTTCGCAGTGTACAACTTCCCTAGCAATAAAGGGTTTTTCTCATCCCTGGGGGAAAACATCTCAAATGTAAGCAAGACATGAGTCTTTGGAGAAAATGAAGAGCCTGGGTTTGCCCATGCTGAACTTCCTCTACAGTGTCAACACTAAGCTCTGACAGGCTGTGACAGATCTGACTCCATGGGTCTAAATTAAGAGTTAGGGCATCATGTTTCTTATGCTGACTCTGGGTCCTGCCAAGTTCAGAAATAGCAGAAGAGGAGAGGAGAGTAACTAACATGAAAGCAAACTTGGAAATGTACCACCTTGGAAAATGGGAACACAAAAGCCAGCAAAGGCTGACTCCTGTAAGGAGATAGGGCAAAGCTAGGACTGCTTTGACAGAGAGATACAAAAATAGGGAAAAAGGAAGGACAGACAGAGCAGATCCGGCACTTTAACAAGGAAAACTGGGTCTTGCTGGGTAAGCACCTAAGTGACAAAGATAGAAGTGGGAATGAAATAGGCAGGGCGATCAAAACTCCAGATTTGTCAGGACTTGCTGGGCAGACAAGTTTTTTCACACAAGAGGGTGTAGTAGTAAGAGGGAGTAGGGGGAAGGGTCAGAAAGTAGGATTAGAGAGAGCAAGCAGGGCAGAAAAAAAAGTGTACTTACAGGGTATAAAGTGGGACACAAGACTCCTGAATCCCTGAACATACCTATAAAGTTTTCTAGAAACTTTCTAGAGTTGCAAGTGAGAATACCTAGCCACTATGCTATGTCAGGGGAGGTTTAGATTGGATATCAGGAAAAGCTTCTTCACCAAAAGGATTGTCAAGCACTAGAATAGGTTGCCCAAGGAAGCGGCTGAGTCACTATCCCTGGAGATGTTTAAAATTTGTGTACGTGTGATGCTTAGGGACATGATTTAGCAGTGAACTTGGTAGAATTAGGTTAATGTTTGGACTCTACGATCTTAAAGGTCTTTTCTAATCTAAGTGATTCTATGTTTCTGTAATTATCAGCTGAAGTGTTAGAGGTCTGGAAGACGGATATAAAAGTCCCAGACCTGCTGATACACCATGCAAATAGATACAGACTTAAATATTTAGAAATTTGGAAAAGTCAAAACTAGGGTTGATTCAAAAAAAAAAAAAAAAAAAAAATCTTTGTGCACTGCTCTTTTATCTATATGTAACAAACAACGTATGGTTATTGAAGCACTAAGTTATTTTGTGGACATGAATTCAAACTCTACCTTTAGCCAAGAGCTCCTCCATAACTAAGAATCGTTTAAAGTACAGTTTTACAGGTAATCACCACGCGCCAGATTAGGAGACTTCCTTCGATCATTAAACTCAATCCTTGCTGACACAGGCATCATCTTCTTGCAGTCTCTTCTCTACATTGATCAATATCCACCTGAAAATCACCTAGATATTTTAGATCGCTTGAGCTTGTAGAAGAGGTAAGCCCTCAGAGCTTTGTCGTAAGACTCAACAAGAGCTCTGGTTTATATGAAGATATTACAGAAATGTCAAACTCTCTGGATAATCTAACCAAAGTCTCAGATCAGGCACTAAAAATTGGAAGCTACTTCTGGCATTTACCTTTATTTGCAGTGGTTGTAAACACAGAAGATAGTACTTCTGTATTGCAGAAAGGTGTTCTGAAAACACACCCATGAATACTTATGAACTGGTAAGTATCAATGAAAAAAAAAAGGGACAGAAAAGGATAAAAAGATTTTTAAAAAGAATAGGCAACCAAATTTTACGTGGTTTGAAGAGCATACACTAATGATCCACACAACTAGATACCTTAATTGGTGGTCTATAGCACAAGGAAACAGCTAAATCTGAATCTTGAAATTAGACCAACAGACCAATGTAAAAACGTACAATAAGGAAAAATACCACATAGCTTAATATAAAGGATACACCGAAATGCTTTGTATTGTTATTTACTTGAATGTAAGCTTCTCTGTTGGTTAATTAGGCTTGGTAAAGTAGTCTATTTATTTAACAATTTTTATTCTTATATCCTTATCACACAGTTATAGGATTCTGAGTTTTACTGTGTATGGCTCTGCTAAGCTGAAGATTTTTACAGCAAGCACTGAGGCTTGGCTAAGTACCTTGATTAGCCTTAAGACTCAACTCACTTTAAATATGCTTGTGCCTTCATTTCAAAAAATACACTCAATTAAGATGCACTTCGTTCCAGCACAGTTCAAACAATGAGCACAAATACAAGTTACCATTTTATGAACTAGAGCAAGAACTATCTCACTGAATAGGAGCATGAAGACGGAATGGGTACCTCAGCATACTTCAGACAACGCATTTCACTCATCTACCTATTCTCTCATGAGAGAAACGAAAGATATTTCTCTTTCTAGATGCTTTGTAAAACCCTATTGCATCGATTTCAATCAAGTGGGGTGATTTTGAGTACATTGTGCAATTGTAATTAAGATTTTTGTATGTCTAACTAGTTTATAGAGGCTCAGCTGCTTACTTTTTATTTACGTCTTTAAATAAAGGGCAACTACAACATAATTCATGTGGAAGAACAAGTGAAATTCTTGGAGCGAACTTTGCAATTCTGTACAAAATTTCTCATTACCATATTGTTTTCTGCAATGTAAATCAGAATATGTTTACCCATCCTCTAAAAAAATATCTCTACTCAAAGCAGCTGAGTCAGTCTAGTTCACAGAAAAAGAACTTTAAACAAACCAAATGTCCTGGTAATTGCAAAAACTTCAATCAGAATGAAATAATTTTCTTTACGTTTACAAAGCACAGTTGAAACTAGACTTTGTCACATGAAGTGATTTAAACCTAAACCAGCAACTTCCTTGCAATCTGAACATGCCAGTCTTCATAAATCTGCATCTTGCCATGGCAAAGTAGCCATGCTCAAGAGCAGTAGCTGGGAGTATGTCTTTTCATACAGGTCTCTAATCATTGGCATGGCTTTCACAGCTTCGGGTGGTTTAATAGACCAAATTACAGAGTAACTTTGAATCCAAGAAGTATCTGACCATACTCTGTGGCAAGGAAATCCAGGAGCTAAACAGTATCTTTCTGAATACATAGTACAAACTGAAAAGCCACTTTATAAAATGTACCTATGCGTGTACAACTACAAAGGCCAAAACCAATTTTATCTGTTTCAAACCAATGTCTGTAACATGGCCAAACAAGTCACATGGCACATTCTCAGTATCACTGTAATTTCTGTGTTCAAGCCATCTTTATGCCAGGGGAAGTCTCTACAAATAGGCCTTCTTTTCTCACCATGTTTTTCACTCCTTACACGATCCCGCCCTGCCTAACCTCTGCCTGCAAGACCATCTTTCCTCTTGGCAGCAGTCAAAAGCAGAGTGTAAAGCAACCAGTTATGCATACACACTTCTCCCCTAAAAAGCAGACTAGCCAAGAATGCACTGGAGGAAGAGTGCAGGGTATCAGCTTTCAACCAAGACAAACCTCAGCCAAAGAGAATCAATCAAGGCCACAAGCCTTAAGTTGCCCAGAGTCTTGTCGTACAGGAAGGGAAAGAAGGTAAACATTTCTTACGTGGCTCACCAAGAACTTCACAAGAGCAGCAGTTCAGAATCATTCATTGCTTTCACTCTTGCTGCTTTATTTAAAAACAAAAATACCACAAAAAAAAAAAAAAAGACAACAACAAACAAACCAAACACAAACACACACAACAAACAAACCCTATACCACCCACCCTCTCCTCACCCCCTTCGTTCTCTTTCTTCTGTATTCCTGTCTGTCAGGATTCCACATGCATGCCCTTTTTCATTAACAGCATGCAGTTAATAGTTAATAACTACAATAATAGTTAATATTAGTAGTTATCCCACTTGCAGCATCATACTGGCTAGAAAGAAAACAACATGACTTTTCTCTGATACTAGCCCAGATTCCTTCACACATTCAAACTATAAAGTAGGGAAACTTCCCACAGTCACCGTGCTCTTGGGCCAAGTGTCAGTTTTCACTATCAGTAAAAGGCAGGCTTTAAATAGCATCCCAAAGCAAGCATCACTTCCTTTCTCATCCCAAAACACAAAACAAGATCCTCAGTAAGTTTCAAGTCAGTAAAGAGAATTAAAACAAGAAACAGACAGCACAAGCACCAAAGAAAATCCAAAATGAGCAAGTAATTATAAAAAAATTCACAGTCGGGACTCAAGTAGCAACACCAGGTGGTTTCAACTGGAGGTTTGCAGAGTATTTTGGATGGGTAAAGCTGACTCAGCAGTACTGAGAGAAAATATAGCGACTAAAGTTCAAAATCTGTAACGCACTCCGAAAACTGCATGTAGAAATAAACTGTATAAAGACGACCAAAACCCAAACAGACATTATCAAGGAAATGACTGTATTTTAATGTACTAACAGAATCTTTCTTTTTTTCTTCAACAAGACATACAATATCAAATGTTTGTGCATAAGGAACTAGAGAAGGAACAAACATTACATTATTTTATCTGCTTTCATTACACATTTTGACACATTTTGCCAGGAGTATTCTACAAGAGCCAGCGCAAAGTATATTTAAGCAATATTGTTCTAAAGAGCAAATAAAGCAAAATAAGGTAGTCATTACAACCCAACATTACCTTGGAAAAACGAGCATTTATCCATTTTGTAAAGGTCTTTTTTTGTACATCGTTGTGTTCATCTGGAGAGAGAAAAATAAGAAAACAATGAGTGAAGCTGCATTCTTTAGGTTAGAGTGCTCAAAACGGGTCATATTAAGCACTATTGACTCAGTGAGAAAACTTTTTGCCTAATCTGCCAATAAAACCGTTCAACTATTTACAAGACTTTGGTATTTGCAGAGTCACACAAATGTTTCAACTTTGCTAACAACCACACCAATTCCTCTGCATTAGAATCAGCCTAGTAGCACCTCCTGGACAGGATACAGATGTATTAAATTCACAGGCTTTCCACCTGGTGAAAAACAACCTATGAAACCATGGGCTTTTCATCAACAGATTTTGTCAACATCTTTTTGCCTGGATGCATTACTCCAAAAGCTGCTGAGGTCCCTATCGAAGCTTCTGATGCAGATAATAGCCTTCGTTGGTACATGGCACAGCAAATGCAGCAGCAAAGCTGCTCGAATAACCCTGGAAGCATCTGCATCCTTATCCACCCTCAGCCTGGTTTCACACCTCAGCCAGGAACCATGTTAGCGATCAATCACAGTTAAGCTCCACTAAAGCGTGGGAAGGGCTGCTGATGACCCTATTGTTGTGGCATCAAAGTACCACCACCTCCAGCCCGCCAAGGACTCCATCAGCAGGCATCAACCCTACAGTTGTTCCCCTCAGATCTCAAGTCCAGTTTGTGTAAGTGCTCCTGCTGTGTGTGCTGCACAAGCATATGTGACATTCACTGAAAAAAGGAGAAAGGGTCTGGATTTTTAAAAAGTTTCCTAGGGAAGTAAAAAAAGCCCCCAACAACTAAAACAAACCAAAAATCACTTCAATGAACACAAGCTCTTAGTCTTCAGTGGTGAAAGAATATGAATATGTATACCCCTACTATCTCTCCAGTATCATAGCATCCTTTCTATTTCATTTAAGCAAGGAATGAGAACTCCTACAACTGCCATCTTCCCCAAACATCCTGCTCACTTATAAAACCCGCGGATGACACTTGCCCAGTCAGTCTCTCCTTTCATGTTTGGCTTTATAAAAGCCTCTGAAATCAGGATTTCGTAATTAGCCATTATAGCTACGGCTGTGTCAAGTTTTCTGCTATAAATCCCTTGCAAAGAAATTTGCAACTGAAATGCTGGTGCTTTGTTAACAACAGTGACAAGTTATTTCATCCCTGAAATTAATTTTGTTAGACTCCTATGAGTCTGTAAAGCTAATCCCCAGAGGCTGGCATTATGATTTGGACAATAAATTAGTCACATTCAGTAAAAAAAAAAAAAACCAAAACAACAAAACAAACAATATTACCATTCAGCAAAGCACAGGGTACTCCAGCCAGTCAGCTTCTCACACGGACATTAAAAATGTCAGCAAGTCACAGCCCAGTGAGAAACAAATTCACCAAGTTGCTAAAACATTTGTGCTTCCTTTCACACTGCAGCCGCCTGATGATACAAGCCAAGGCCTGACTCGAGGCCAAATTTTGCTTGGTCGCCTATTGACTGTTTCCTCTGGCCAACATGGCTCTGCTGGCCTTCCAGTCACCTAATGGACTTGCAATGGCCGATGTTGGAACAGTTTGTTCCTTGAACAGGAAATAAAAAGAAAGCTAAACACGCACACAAAATTAAACTCTTGTGATGACAACAGAGAGAAGAAAAGCTTCCTATCCCAGATGCTTGTTTACTGAAGCCTGTTTCTGTTATACAACATGATGTATGGCTATGCAACTGGAGTACTCTCAAAACAACTGGCTCTTGGGACCAGATGTGCCTGTGTCCTGGCATTCAGTTGCCCCCAACAGCTGCTTTTAGAGCCTTACGTACCTCCTCCACCCTCAGCATTGTCCCTTAATTTTATCAGGGCACCTTGAAACCACAGTTCGTGTCCAATCTATTACCTTGTGAGTATCATGTTCAGGAGCAAAAAGGAATCTAAACGATCTAAAAATAGAGGTAAAAACAAAAGCTTCACTGGATTGCGGTTTGTCCTTTACTCAACCTCTGCCTCATACTGAGAGCCAGCTTTCCTATTTCCCCAAAACGCATTACGTGCTTACATGACAGAACTGCATTATTTAGTTTTTGAAAGACAAAAGTTATCACACGGAACAGCTGGCAGAGCAGCACTATAATGAAAGTGCCCTGGAGAAGCGTACTGACTAGATTGGCAAATAAAGTGCAGAAATTGCCCAATCATTCCAGCACAAGTTACCAAGGGTCATGTCACAGTTTAAGACTTACATTTGCCTTACTCACCTCATTACTTAAGTTCTCAGCAAAGGAATTTAGAAATAAAAGAAGGAATTAGCCTGTGGGTTTCAATTAAGACACTTGGAATGTAACGAAGTTAGAAACATCCCTTGGACTAAGCCTTTAGGCAAGCAAGAGTATCAGAGATATCACCCCACCCAGAAGCCTGACAACATTAACAAAAAGGCGGAGAAGTTTTGTACTCTTGGGTGCAGGACTTCCCGGATTAAAAAAGCATTTAGAAAGTAACTATCTTTCTGTCAACATCCCTTAGACAAACTCAGGTATAAAAATAGACAAAATAATTATCTAAAATTTGAGGAATGAAACCAGCATGTTTATCCCCACTAGCAAGAGGCAAAAAGTCAAGCAAGCCGCAAAGCACCCAAGTTTGTGACCACTGAGCTCACACAACCTCTGATGCTAATTGGGGCTACTGGGCTCTGACTTCATTAACACAGAACAATCTTTGTCAGCAGCCCTGACTTTGGTTTTAGGTTGGGCTTTTTTAGGGGAGAAGGTTTTGTTAAAAAAACAAAAAGTAAAAAGTTAAGATTGTTCTGCAAACCCTCTCTTCTCTTGCAACACCATAGTACAACAAATGGCTACTGCAACAAGTAATTTGCTTGTACGCTTTCACCTTTGCACTGCAATTTTTGCAATCAGTGGCGAGTGCAAATTTTTTCCTTCATTCCTCCTCCTTCACTCTCCAGCAGCTTTGGCAGCTGGAGAAAGCCACAGTGACGTGAATAGCGTCTCTAACGAAAAAGGTAATGATGCCTGCCCATAGCAACTGCCACACAAAATGCAGTTGCCCAAATTGAAAATTCTCTATATAGATCGCACTAGGAAAAACAACGTCCTCGAAACAAAAAAAAAGTTACAAAAAAAAAAGATACTACAAAAAAAACCCCAAACACCAAGCAAAACTCAAAATAAAAAAAACAAAAAAACAAAAAAAAAAAAACACCAAAAAACAAACAGCCTGCAGCACAGAAATTGGTGTTTCCCAACAGCAGACACCATCAAAACCAAGACACCCCAGTCAAGTAATGAGGACCACCCTCTGGTTCTTGCTGAAGTGTGCCAAGCTAAATTGAATTTACTTCACAATAAAACACTCCCCCAGCAACTGATAACTTCGAAGGCGGCATCCTCACAGCTGAAGTAATATTAAAATAGCTTTTTCCATACCTCCCAGCAAAAGCAATCTAACACGCCACACAGCCAGTCTCAGTGCATTCAAATTATGTTTAAAAGGAAGCTAGAGAGAACAGAAATAATGCTGTCGCACCATGCACATCCATCAGTGACCCTGTTGTTTTTTCAGAAGAACAATGAAACCAAGAATCGGAGGTAAAGTGTCCCAACACCTAAACGGGGCTGCTTCAGAGAAGTACCAGGGCCTAGCGAGCTCGCATTTCACTCCAACAGCCTGCAGTGGTACCCTAACCTTTGGTTAAACCAAAAAGCATCAGCTCCCAGTGCAAGACAGCCCTGGGAAGCCTTTGTGTGTGATACGTTCGGGTGCGTATTTCACGAACTACCAATGTTCACACAAGAAGGCTGGAGTTCTGGGAAAGTTTCTGCCAAAATTTTTGGTTTCAGCTATCAGCAAATGCACTGGGGGAGGGGAAGAAAAATAAAGGTATCACAAATACCTCTATGTTGATAGAGACTATATTGGATTAGATGTGCCCTGTAGATACCAAAGGACAAAGTTCATTCACAGGGATAGGATGATGTCCTCACCATCTCCTCAAGGCCCCAACAAACATGACTGGCAGACAGAAAGAGAAGACAAAGGCAGGCAACTCCCACCTAGAATCTGACAATTAAGGTGTTTCTAAAGCACAGAAATAGGAAGGAACTTAGAGTAAATTTATAGACACAAATGAAAGGTAGGAATCAAACTAGATTTACTACAGCTTGTTTTATTACGTACACAGATTCGGTCTTCACATTACTAAGCAGTTACAAAGAAAACAGAATTGCTTTCCACAAGTCACTGTCAGCCACCTGCTCTTTTTTCTCTGCCCAAATTAGAACTATTATTAGGCTTACTTGCATTTGGAGAGGTGATTCACAGCATAAGGTCAGAGGGATCATTGTGATCATCTAGCATAATCTCCTGCATAACACAGGAGACATCCCCACAAAAAGTCCATCTGCATACCAGAAGGAAATAGTGACACAACAGATGCCAGAAACCCTGTGCAGGCCCAAGTCAGCAGTACTGCCTGGGCAGAGAAGGAAGCCAAGCGATAAACTGTATATATGCAAGTATCTCTCCCTGCTAGCTATGGCAGAGTTTCAAATCAGGCAGATCACAATCTTGTTTGAACATCCTCAGAAAACAATGCTCATGGTACAAAAGACGTAAAATGATTTTGGTCTCTGTGACAGGTGGGTAAAGACATTACTGCTCTGCGAAGTTGTTCTTCACAACACTGAACTTCTGCCCTCTCATATTCCAGTCTCTTTTATCCCCACTCCGTTCAGCCAGAGGTTTCCCTATCTTCCTTTTCCAAAACCTCAAAGGCTGCAATCCCTAATATCCTCATCCCCTATTCTCTGTCTTTTTACTTTCAAATATTAAAACCTTTCCTGATCCATCCCTTCAGAGCTACCTTCAGAGCTTCTTCTCAGGCTCCTCCATCAATCTCTCCCCACTTTGCCCCAGATCTCCTTCCACCACAGTTCACCATCATTCCTGCTCTAAACTTCTCTGGGTCAACAGCTTTTCACAAATAGAAGCCAATTTCTGAGATGTAAACTGATAATACCTGGCTCCTACATATTACTGCATGTTCTAACTTCCTAAGAAGCAGATTGATAATACTTATACATTAGTATATCCCCACCAGCGCCAGCTCCTCCACACGACTCCTCTGGCCTCTGGCTGCAAGTTCCCATCCCATCCTAGGACACAAGATACAGGCCATAGGTAGTTGGGCTTGCACCAGATTGTATCTCACATGCAAACACTGACTGACTACCCATCAGGCAGAGGAAAGACATCTATACATTTGAAACAAGACAAAAAGAATTCTTTAGTGAAGTGACTGCATTCAGGGCCTCTTCTTTCAGCTACTGATTTTCACACAACCTGTAGCTATTTACTTAGCTTTATGACATGAAAATTGGATTATATTTCCCACTAGTTAATCCAAATTGGACCATTTTTGCAGTGGGGACGTGGACAGGACTAACTGAAAGACAAGCATAATCAGAGTATCCTACTTCCCTGTGAAAACAGACTAATCAACAGATTTCAAAAGAGTGTATGCTGTTAACACTTCAAAAATCACATACATGTTATTTAAATGTTTCTGCAAGTTAACTAAGTACCTCCCAATTCAGAACACAGAGGTGCCATTTCCACGAAAGCAGCATGCAGACTAGTGTTATTTAAAAAAAAAAAATGGAATTTATAACCCCATGGAATTTAAGTCTTTGCTAGCAGTCCAGTATATAAGACATTCATAACATAGCAACTTCAGCAGCTGATTTATGCAAAGGCAAGTTGCTAGTCTTCTGGGTTTGACTGCCTCAAATCTCTGATGGTATTTACAAATCTAGTCTTCAGACCTGAAAAAAAATTAGCACAAGTAATTGTATTTCATCCAGGGAAGGCAATAAAAAAAACCAAAAACTTTCCAGTGCTAATTAACTCAGAAGTTAAGAAAAGTGAACAGTAGTGTCTTTTAAAAAACTGTAGCACTCTGTCACTTGAAACAAGATTTCTAGACTCAAAAAAAATATCCTCAAAAACAATGAACATGTGTAGTTTATATACCTGCTGCAATTTTGTACCTATCATAATCACTGCAATATCAATAAAAGTCTTTTAGCATTTTCACATGAATGCCCCAAGCCACCATACAAGTATTAGCAAGCTTCACCACCCATATGAACACACTACTCTTTGCATTGCTCTCAAGCAGTTTAGTAAAATCTTATGTTATGTTTTCACAGAAAGTACAGCATCCTAGAGGTCAGAAGGCATCTATGGAGGTCGTTTATCTAGTCCAACACCCACAGTCAGAGCAGGTTGCCAAGGGCGATGTCCAGCCAGATTCTGAACATCTGCAGGGACAGAGACTCCACAAACTGGCCAACCTGTGCTAGTGTTTTAAGTAGAACAGGAACTTCCTGTGTTCCAGTTTGTTCCCATTACCTGTTGTCCTGTCACTGGGCCTCAGAAGAGCCTTGCTCTGTCATCTTTGAACTCTCTTTTCCAGGTATTTATAAGTTTTGGTACCATTCCTCTGATCTGGATCCTTCTTTTCCTCCTGGTTGAAGAGTCCCAGTTCTCTCAGCCTTCCCTCACAGAAGGGATGCTCCAGTCCCTTCAGCTTCTTAGTGGACCTCTGCCAGCCTTTAACTCCAGTAGATTAACGTCTCTCCTGTACCGGGGTGCCCAGAACTGGACCAAGTATTACAGGTGTGGCCTCAGTACTGCTGAGTAGAGGGGAGCAGGTCCACAAACATGCAGCATGCTCATGGTAGAGGAATGAAAGAGAAAGGAAGCAAGTTCCTGTTCCACAAACTGGCCAGCATGTAAAGCTCATCAAGTCATTTAATGGAAAGCTGCTCACTAACACAATTTCACTTAACTGACTACGTATGGGAAAGCTTCTACACTCTCCTGTGGCCATTTTATAACCACAGACTAACACATTTCAATTATTCACAACCAAGACTCACACCAAGTCACATTACCCTTAGAAATCCTTGGGTAGACAATGCTTGGAAGACAGAAGCATTGGGGAAGGAAGCACAAATACAAAGTATTCCTCTATTCAAACTGTTGCATATTGATCTCGGCAACAAAATTGAGCCTAGTTTTTACAGAAATCAAATAGGCAAATTAAATTTTTAAAAAAAACAGTTGTTGTTCATTTTGTTTCTAAACTGGCTAGGTTTGAGCTTCATTTACTATTCTATTACTTTGTCAAGGATCAGTCACACTGAAGCCTGTAAATTATTTACCTCAGCCTATTAACCTTTGTAATTACTAAGATGAAGCCTGAAATGTAGAAGGTTTAAAGGAAGCCCCTCAAATTCATGTGGTGTAGTGGTGCTCTAAACATAAAGGAGAAGCAAGCAAAAAGAATGAATGAGATGACCAAAGAATTTAAAAATATTTGTTACTACAAACCACACCAAATACTCTCATTTCTATCCCTGAAATACTGTAGCAAGCTCACTACAGAAAAGATCACCGTAAGATCACCTGCTCTTAACTTCACAAAACCTACCCAAAGTATATTAAGTGTTTTGTACTGTCATCCACCCCAGTGATGAAGATTAACTGAAAGGCAAGTCCACTTCTTGAGATAAATCCAGTATTTCATTTCTCAGTTACATTCTTTCGCTGGCTGAGGAAAAGAAATATTATACTACTGGGGAAGGGGGAATCTTTGTGCAGAAAAACGTGATGCTAAGGGCAAAGCTTTGAGCACTCTGTCCATGAGGAAATTACTATTCTTTCTCTGGAGGCACGAAGAAATAGTCATAAAGGTGTCTTGTCCAATTTATTTATTTATTTAGTGAGGCACCTTAATGAGGAAAGAATAAAAAGAAATTGGAATAAAATATTCTGAATGGTCCCTTCTTACAGATTCTGGCAAGATAAGAACATTCTTTTGTCATTTGATCAGAACAGCAGTAAGTCAAGGCACTGCTAATCCTATATCCTAATTAAACTCACATTTCCTTCCCTGACTTAGTCATTAATTAATCCCTAAAGTTGAACCCCTTCCCTGATGAACTGCACTAAAAGTCCATAAATTCCATTTGACAATTGCAGGATAAATATCTGGAATGCATTAAAATAGATCTCTATGCAATCAAGAAAGTCACTCATCACCATTGGTGTGAGCCACAGAAGACTTCCCACTTCAATACAGAAAGCTCCTTCACGATACACTGCACCAATCAGTCTGGTCAGAACTGGAGAAGATACGGGAACAGAAGAGTCAAAAGGAGAGCAATCAAAAGTTAAAGCTTATCAAGCTTTTGCCAGAACTAAGCCAAAGAATTTCAGCAGCCAATTATTTAGGCAAAGGATTATGCATATACATCCTAATCCCCATGCTTTTATTATTTTATTGGACTAGACGATCTCCATTCCAACCCCTACTATTCTGTGATTATTTAATGACCAACTTCTAGGAAGACTGTGCTGGAATCTGTGCAAATATGGAGTTTGAGTACTATCACTAACGCATCAACTGGTTCTACGAGGGCATGTAAAACCCAGAACAGACACGTCACCTTCCTAGAAACTGGCTATACAAAAAGACCGAGCATCTAATGAAAGCACATAATTCCAAGAGCGATTATTACTGCTGCCTTTGGCAACAACTTCAGTAGATCAGCCATACTCGTAATCCTGTCCTAGGTGCATTTTCTGAAAGCGTCGTTGCACACCTTCTCAGTGCTAAGGAGTCAGGCATCATGAAGGCTCAGAATTCACAGCCCTTGCCCAGTGAGCAGCTGTCCAGCTGAAGCAGCTCAAGAGTTTAGATTCCCTTACTTTGTGTTTCACCCTCTGCTGAGGGTCAATGTCTCTGCAGCAGAGTAGGTAGTGTCTATGCCTCAGTGAGGGTGGATTCGCAGCCTGACCATTGCTAGCCTGAGTAGCAAAATTTGTGATAACTATCAGTGAAAGCAAGATAAATAAAGGCACTAGTATAACCAGGCTAAAAAAGCAGGGGTAACCTTATGGAATTAAGAGTCCACATGTATATGTAATACATAGCTGAAGAAATCCCTAAACTGCAAAACACTGGAAAATAAGGTATATTTGAGAAAGCACCACCGAAGATGTGTTTACAGAAGAAGCAGCAGCACATGATATCTGGCTGTGAACACCACCACAGTTACCACACTAGGCTAAACCCAACACAGCTCTCCTTACAGTAACCTGCTCCACTGAGCAACCACTGCTAAATCCAATAGAAACTGTGAGTCCAAGCACTCAGAGTGAAGAGATGTTAAGTAGCATACATCAGTTCATCAGACCAATTTCAATGTCGAAAGAGCCAACACAGAAGATTATTAAGAGATTATTTTAGTAACAGTGTTCAAGACCTTTTAAAGCTAGACCTGCAATGGAACTTTCACTTAACTAGATAGCAATGTTTTAAACTCAAATGCTCAGGAATTTCCCCCCATACAGAAGGCCTTTGTATCTTCGAATGATCTCTAAAATGAAAGCTAGCTTGCAGCACAGGAAGAAACACTGTGAAGCTTAAGCTGAAAAAAGTTTTTGCTATCAATAGGCATAATTTAGCATCTAAACACAGATGTTGACTATAGAGTTTTGCTGGTACGACTATATTGGTTTGGTATATGAAAAATGCACGTGGACACCTATAATTCCAAAACGTCCTCTGGCATAGCCAAAGCGCCAAAAACAAACAAACAAAAAAAAAGAGCTTTTGCTGTCTTATTTCATTTATTTTGAGGAAAAGGTATAATTACAACTCTTTTTGCCAGTAAGAAAGGGAGACTATACAGCAGAGTAAAAGTACAACCTTTGCAGACACAAGTATTTGATACAATACAAAATGATCATTTCCTCAATTCAAAGGTTTACCTTGAAATTCAGAGCATTTGGCCTGAGATATTTTAACCAACGAAAATACTTTGCTTTTCCAGCATCATACTGGATTAAAAACAAGATCAGCATTTAAACCTTATGCCAGGAAAAAACAGGAAAAGATCACTTCTGGGTCATATAATGCAAGGGGCAATTCCCTTCAAGGTTTTCACACCCCCATTTGGTGCAAGCAGCACCAAATAATGTTTCTTACTATATATATATAAACAAATCTCCCCAAAGAAATAAATGATATAAGCACAGGTGGAACAAGAGTTGTGCTTAATGGCAGGGTTCAGTACGAAATCCCAGCCTGAAGCTCACTGTTGGCACCTTATCAGCACATTCCCAGCTCTCCCAAGAGTCAACCACATTTGTTTCTTCAGATCTGCCCATGTAAATACTCCCAAGTACGAAGCAGCTCTGGTGAAGCAAAGCCCAATGGCTTTAACACATTTGAGCAGGTTTTAAAGGGCCTGGATTAATGTGTAATTGCTCAGAGATGAGGGGTCAAATGAGGGAGAGAAAGGACACGGGTTGAGGCAGGGATGCAATTCCAGAAACACACAAAAAACCTGGCTCTTTATCAAAGAAAAGCAAGACTCTTTTATGTGGTTCCTCAACAGGGTTAAGAGAAACTTGCTTTCTATTTAACACATATTTACGCTTATCTAAGAAAGCTACTATGACAAATTAACTCCATACATGTTTACAAGAATTTCAAATTTCAAAGTCTCAATAAAATTATGCACTTAACTTACGACAAACTACAAAGTTCAGTAGTTAAAACCCACCCAAATGACAATGCATTTCACACTCTTCAGGTTATGCAAATAGAACACCTGAACAGAAGCAATTAAAGGAAGATTATTATTTCTGAAACATTAAAACAACATCATCATCACAGAAAGAACAAGTGGTATGAACAGGGTGAAACAGCACTAATCTTCTAAATACACTGCAGTCCTCACATGACTTGCCTTTGAATCTTTAGTTTTGTATACCACAAACTAGGTGTGGGGAGAAACCAAGGAATGCATCTAAGAAGTACCTTTAGCTCAATTTTAGATAATTTTCTACAAATGTAAAAGAAAAAAAAAAGGTTTATTTTCAACATTCTGCATTCTTTATAATCACAAGTAACTTCAGTACATCTGTCAGTATCATCTACATCACACAAGGCAAAAGCTAAGAGCACTATGACTGATAAAATTTGCTAGAAGCTGTGACATTTCACTTATTTTGCAGATGCACTCTGAGTTACCACCTGATCAATTCCAGGAGCACCACACGCTGACATCTTGACCAGTCTCTACAGCCTTACTGTATTAAGAGGTCAGAGAACATTGTATATGAATTCGCCTTGAGTTAGCCTTTCACCAAGATTTCTCCCGCCACGCCCCCAAACTCAAAAAGGGCAGCAAGATGCATGTGGAATATTCCACAACTTCTTTAGTTCATTGGCAGGTAATTTTTCTTAATCTTACTCAAATTCATAGCAAAGTGCATCTGCAGTGATACACAGATGTATGTACTGGGCAAAAGTCAGGTGATTAAACTGGCTGGGGATAGTACTTGTGCCTCCAAAGACAAGTAGAGAGGAGGATATGACTCATAATATGCTCAGAAAGTCAGTTAGTGCCTGGCTGCTTTGTAATTGCCAAATACTTGTTACACTTAATGTTATAATGCCTGCAATTTAGTCAGATTTCATTTCCCACCTACATAAGTCTTTTAAGTTGCTCCCCTTTTACATATCATCTTAAATCACTGTAATACGAACAAAGTTAAAAATGTTAAGCATCTTAGTATTAAACAGCTCTTCCATGATTTTCCTACAGCTGTTTGTTCCTTTGGACAACAGCCCCAACCACTAAGTCACAAACCCACCTAGTTTTTAAAGAAAGACCACAAACGCTTTCATCCACAACACAACGATAAAAGAAGTTTCACTCACATAATACGGATTAGATCTTCATATCTGAAGATCTCTAATTTAATTCGACGTCGCCTACCACTTCCGATTTTCCACACCACTGCTATAGTAAAGTTACTCTTTAAAAGTTAGAATACATTGTAAATCAGAACAAACAAGCAAAGCAGCAGTACAACATCAAGGAAATAAAACTTTAAGCTGCAAAGGAGCAAGGAAATCGGAAAGAGTAGTAACGATGTACGAGAGGACATAGGAACTTACGCACGCTGCTGCCTGAAGCAACATAGAAGCTGTAATATGCTGTTTGTATCTCACATTGACCACTGCTGACACATACGACCAACCTCCAGCAGAAGCAGGATCATTTACAACACTCAAGGATTCATGAAGACTGCCACACCAAAGTGGCAAGGAAAGAACTCCTGCAACTCACGCACAAGAAACATTTCCAGTCCCCAAAAGGTGTGGAAAGGAAAGTTCACTGCTGAAGGGTAATTCAAGTGCCCAAAAGCTAGACAGTCTTCCCTTTTTCATATGATTATTCTGCTAAATATTGCTAATATCCCCTCAAAAGTTACACTGCCCAGCTAACAAGGGTTCTGGAAGCTCTAAAAAGGCAATAGAGATTAGAATATGGCTTCCCAGCTTTATCCTGTAGCTTCATTTCAGTCCAGCTATGAACTGGCATGACTGGCTTCACCAGACAACTTTTGCAGAATTTTGTTTATTCAGAAATAGAATCCCCAAATTTTGTAGAAGTGAAAAAGTGGAAAGGAAGAATCATCGGTGTGCCAAAGACAGAATGTCTAAGGAGACTAGAAAAGGGAATATATGGGAAGATTTTTCCTCTCAAAAGTAGCGTGACTAAGACCTGACTTAGCAACCTATTACGCCAGTTTGAATTTTAGTGCATTTAATCACAACTTTTCACCTGCAAAAGGCTTGTCTTCAGTCCTGCAGAGATATGTATACAATGCAAAACCAAAACACAAAAAACGACTTGCCAAAAACCAAATAAAAGCTCAGAAGTTTTAGTTTTGTCTGTAATCAGAGTCACGTTGTTTCCATCATTCTATTCACATCACAATGCTTCACTGTTATTCCTCAAGTCTTTATATGGCTGCAAAAAGGACCAGCAACGAAGGACTGCTACTAGCCTCAAAAGCATAATATAATTTAGGCTCAATATAGAAGCATTAGAAGACAATTCAGAACTCCAACTGTCAAGTTGTACTGTCTGCACCTCCTGGACATGAACATTATGAAAAGAATCCAGAGATCTTCTAGAAAATAATTTATTTGTACCTTTTTATTCTCTACCTTTAGCAGAGCAGAAAAAGCCAAAAGCAGCATGTGAGGACACTGATTCTTGGCAGAGGAAGAAAAAGTACAAAAGATTAAGAGTGAGCAAGGATGAAACACAGATGTTTGTAGCTATCATATCATCTCTAACCCTATGACACAAGTTGATCATCTGGGTCACGTCAATCTCCAAACCACAGGATAGCAGAAAGGAATTTAGGGAGGGGGAAAGATGGAGACAGAAAGCAGGTATCATTTAAGACACAGAATCTTAGTATTAAGAGATAAATACAGAAGTGTCAGAATATAGTAACATCAAGGAGTAGATGAAACAAAAGCCTGAGAAATGGAAGATATTAATCAGAGAATTTCAAAGAGGTATTTAAACATAACAGAAAGAGAGGAAAGATGAAGGTCACACACAAAACTCACCACATTATTAGCAATATCATATTTGTGAAAGGCTAAACACACACATCATACCACTTACCTATATCAGGGAGTTTAAAAAAAAAAATGAAAAATATTCTTTGACAGCATAAGTTATCATTTTGAAACTTTAACTCTTCCTCAACTCCACAGTTGGTTTGTTTCTTGCAAAGGTGAAGGCTCAGTAATTCACTTATGCTGGCATGAGAACAGGACAGAAGAATGAATACATAAAGACAGAGAAAGAAGAAAAAAGCTGCCATGATATATTAGACATGAGAGCGCACTCTTCCACTGCGAAGTGGTCGATAATAAAACAAGTCGATCAGAAGTGATCTAGTTGCCTCAAAAGTCTTCAGGACAGTAAAACATTTCCCACAACACCTGCTGCTTTACAGGCTGTCTGAGCCATTTTACAGGAACTTCTGCCAAAACCAGCATCAACATTGCTCTACAAACTACAAACAAACTACACTAAGAAAAATAAGATGGCTACAGATTTGCTCATAGTGCCATATCCAATTTTCAATTGAACTAGGAGCAGTGGCTGTGGCAGCACTGCATACTAAACTACTGAACTGATGAACTCCACTTAATTCCTCCAGACACTGATAGTTTGCATACACACTCAAATAAGTTTGGTTCTGTTGTTTGGTTTTGGATTGTTGAGCTGGGGTTTGGGTTGGGGTTTTTTTTCCAAATGGTTAGAGTGAATATTTTTAGGCTAGCCAGTCTCCTATTTCACAAATAAGTGTAGGATTACTTTAACACTGTCAAAACAACAGCTAACTATTTACCTGTGATGACTCTGCTGTGTATAATGTTCAAGGATATTCACTAGGACAATGCCATTAGAACACATAAGTATTGCCACTGTGACCTGACTCACCCTCAACCACTCCAGAAAGTGAGACAGTTTCAAGACATGTAGTGTGAGTGCTGCAGAAGGGACCAGAGACAGGGCAGCAGGCAGGAATAAGGAACACTATGCCAGGACTTCAGCAAAAAGGGGTTAGCAAACATCCACTACTTCTGCTTATAATGGCTGCGAACCAGACGTACTGCTCCTGCAGGCTACTGTACCTGATGCCCTACTAACAAGAGTAGCGCTTACACACAGAGCTACAGAACATACTGCACTTGCTCAGCAGCTGTCAGGACCATTTCCAACATGCTGCAACTGTTTAATTCAAGTCTGCTGGCCTCGATCTTGGTTTTGTTTGTGTTGGTTTTAGAGTCACACGTCATGAAGGAAGGTACAAGGAAAGGCTGTCAGCCAAACTTTGCTCCCACAAGCATTAGTGTATTTGCTACATCATATTTTATACTTAAGATATACTTCCAGATACACTTTCAGATTACTTAAGTTTGTTTCAAATCAGGAGTCCATTTTTACCATTTGAAAATTTTTGGACTATAGTTTAAACTGATGCTCTTGCTGAGAGACAATTGTCTGTGTCTGTCAAGAAAAGCCAGCTTTTCTCACAAAAAAAAACAACTATTCTATTTGAAGATAATTTAAATAAGCAGACATTTTCATTCCCTTTGTGGGAGAACAGCAAGAATTTGGGAATAAAGAAAGGAAGAGGTAGAGAGAGGTGCTTTAGTTTCTGTCTTTGTTTCTCACCATTCTATTCTAATTCTCAAAAAAAAGAATTAATTTTTCCCCAGTCGAGTCTGCTTTGCCCACAACTGAAACTGGCAACTGACATCCCTGTCCTTAGCTCAACCTACAAACATTTCCATCTTATTCTCCCTCCCTTGTCCAGTTGAGTGAGAAGTGAGGGAGCAGCTGAATGGGCATCTGGCACCCACCAAAGTCACCCCACCACAGGGGCTGAACAGAAAACTGTTTTGCAGAGACAATAAAGACAATATTAACAGCACTAAGGCACACTTTTTATAGTATAAATTGCAGTCTTTCCCCTTAGCTCAGGGAAGAATGTCAGATAAGATAGTAGACCAGTTTACCTGGCCATAAAGTAATTCCAGCTCAATTCCCGAGGGCAAACTCTTGAAGCTGTTTTTATTGCTATAAAGAAAAACAAAAAAACCCAACAAAAACCCAAAACCAAAAACACCCACAAAAACAAACCACCAAATACATTAAAAAAAAAATAAAAAAAAATAAAAAAAGGTGGCTGCTCCACATACAAGAAGAGTCTATTATAGTATAGCACACTATTACTTATGAATAATTTGATTCTAGCAATGAATTAAATAGCAGCGTTTCCTGATATTAATCCATTGCCAAAATGAAGTATCTCAGAAGGTTAACATATCTTGCATTGTCAGCAATATCTTGGTTTCTCTTTCAACAGCAAAAATCAATAAAATTACTTGGTTAAAACAAGCAATTTTCCCTTAGTCACCAACAGTTAAATTACTCAAAAGTATCTCCACTAGAAGGCTGACACTGCCCATTGAAGTGGGAATAACAGACTGACTATTCTCAAGAATATATCACTTGACTATATTAAAGACAGGAACAAAACTGTATCAGAATTAATTAGAAATACATATACTGCAATGAGTTTAATTCTCTCTAGGTATTAGCACTTGCAGCTCTTGCTGCTAACATTAACTTGTATTCCTGTCCACAGGTCAAAACCAAAAAGAATAAATTACTTGCTTTCATTTATCTTGCCAGCAGATTTACTGCTTGCTTACTACAGCAAAGTACACTATCAGTAAGTCACAATTTGATACTGAAGTTTATAAACAACATCCTGTTTATTTTTTATTAAACTCAGAAATGAGCTTTAGCATTGTAGGAGACACTACATATATTCAAGATTATTAAAGAGAAGGTTGTGGCATGTCCCCACAAGAAAGTTATCTATGTAACTCAAACTTGGAACCCTTTTTTGAAGCTACTGAAGTTACTGCTTGTAGATTAGATAAGGAATGCGACCATGAGATTTCCTGGCAACAGGTACAGGAATGATGATGAAACATCAGGTGACAGCATTTTCCACCCTTTTTATTATTTTTAAAAAAAAAAAAACAAAACAAAACAAAAACACCACCACAAAAAACACCACAAACAAAAAACCACAACAACCACCACCATCCCAAAAAAAAAAAAAAAAAAAAGAAAAAAGAAAAAAAAACAGTCGTCAGCGACACAGTGCTAAGAATCCTGGTGTATAACCTTCAAATCTCAAACAGTCGTCAGCGAATAAGAACGTTACGTGTTATTCAGTCAAAATATATAATGCAAGACCTACATTATAGAAAATCAGAGAAAAGAAAGTGGTTGCTATTTAGTTACACAGCTCAGTTTTCAAATATCCAATTGCAAGTTTGCATTTATTTCAGCAGCTAAAGAGATCATAAACTTATTTCTTTGCCTTCCTTGTTAGTTGCTATTTCTCCACTTGTTTAGAAAGGGGTGTGCCTGACAGAAGTGTGATAAAAATTCATAGATGGACTGTATGAGAGAGATAGCAGTTTTAGAGGGGATCTGTTGCTCTGCTTTCAAGAAGTATTGACCTTACTATCTCTTTGCTACCTTAAAAGCAGAAGTAAATGTTTCCCTTTATATATAAGAAGACTTAGGTCACACAGGCCAAGTAAATACTTGTTTTATTGTGGCTGAGCTGGGAGCAGAAGTTAATTTCAATGGCCTGCACAGAGTGTTTTATGAATTGCTTTAAAAATATTTCGCATTACAAGGTATTAAACCAGCTAAGAACCTTTTAAAATAATCTGAAGCTTAAAATGATCGAGCTGTACAACTCTAGTAAGGGAGATGTATAGCTGAGAGAAAAAAAAAGTGATATTAAAGGCTCCGTTTCACCAGCTCACGAGGCCCAGCAGGATGCTGTCTTTCAACCCGAGGGCAGGCAGTCCTGAAGCCCTGGTGTTGGGGGACAGCTCAGGGGCAACCCCACAAAAACACTGGGCTAGAAACAGTCACCAGCACGAGGGGAGACAGGCAAGGACACGACTGGCATGGTCACATGCTATTTCTTTCAGAAGTCAGCCTCGTAGCTGAAAAAACTTGAGCACTCTTCCTTTTAGCCAGTTTATCAGAATAACGAACGTGATCTTTGACACGGTCACAGTTCCAGTGTCTGTCCAGGCTTCTTTGCATCCCAGGCATACAGCTGAACGTTGCCCCTGTATATACACTCTAAATGAGTATATCTATCTCGGGCCCTAATTTCAAGTTAATGAGACTCAGAACAGTTAAGCAATATTTTATCTCAATAAAGAGAGATATTTCATAACTGCAGTACAAAGCCCACACTGCAGTGAAATTTTGCAAAGAAATTTAGCTTCCATCTGCCCAAGCGATACTAAATGCTCTTTTAACTGTCAAATATTACAGGAAACTGTCGGCGCACGCTGTTGCATGCCAGGTTTTATCCGGACAGACACCAAGGGGAAAGCTGTCAACTGTCACCCCGCACAGCAGAGAGATCAGCCACCACATTTCCAAATTTCTGCAGAGACGCCTTGAATCGTTTGTTCGCTGCTTTTCTGAAGGCTTAGATAGAAATCCATCTCCGCACGTAACAAGTGTCAGAGCGCGAGGCATCTCCTTCCCCTGCGGCACAAGCGGACTTTTTGCCCGCTGGAAGGATCAGCCGGGGAATTACCGCAATTCGCTTTCTCAGCCGCTCGCTTAGTGAAGATTAGGGCGCGCTCCACCCAGACGCCACACAAATTAGGTCACATAGCAGACCATGCTGCTGCCAATTCCTGCCCTATTCATCAGGGCCGCGGGCAGGAAGCATATGGAGCCCTCCAGTTAAGGGTCAGAACATTTCAGTGAAAACATAAAAGTGAACCAGCGGCAGATTATTCACCGGCCAGAGGGAACATGGTTTCTCCATATGGCAGAAGTGAGTCACGGGCAGCACTCGGTCCGACACAATGCAGAGGGGCACAGCCTGCGCCCTGCAGCAAAACACCACCCCACAGTTTACAAATGAGTCTGTACTACAAGGCAACAGAAAAATATTTTCCGTTTCCTCAGTATGCATGTGCATTTAGCAGGTAAATATGCATAGGAAGACTTGGAAAAAAACCCAGTCCTTCAGAACCTGAAAAATCAGTTCACATGAAGACCCAAAAGGCAACTATATAATACAATGCAATTACTACCTAATTTGTTCTTAAGAGTTTTATCTACAACCCTGCTGTATTTCAAAGCATGTCCTTAACCACCTGCTGCCAAAAAGGAAATATACCATTTTCATGTGCTTAACAGCCAGATTTGTTTCAAATCAAACAGATCTGAAGTACAGCACAGTTCTACTACACAAACCAACCTAGGGCTTACAGTAACATGAACAATACGGCAAATATTATTTTTACTACTGTAACAGCCTGTGGTCTCATGATTAAATAATTTCAAGCTGCTATCAATGCATCTGTCTTGGGGGAACACAGATAAATTCCTTCCCATCTGAAAGGATGCATTTCCTAGTGCTCCTGGGATTTTCAGAGACCCAAATGGTAACAGAAGCTAAACATAGCGTTTCAAAAGATACACTCTCGAACTATCAGCTTGCAAAATGCCTGAGTCTTGTCATTGCCATTATTTCCTACTGCTATAACAGAAAAAAATTAAAAAAAACCAAACCACCACAACACTCCTTTGAGTCACTAGGGTGGGGGCTGCATAACAATTAGCTCACACAATAAAATGTAAATTGATTTCTTTTGCTTCTGTTGTCAACTGCACAAAAAAAAACCTCAAAATTATATGTAGTGGCATAAGAAGATGCTGACAGATTATTCAATTACAGCAGAGTGCTTTATTGGCTTCAAGAGTTGGTATTTTATAGAAACAGTGCCACTGGGCAACGCGTTTCAGAAAATTTCACAGAACTGGCATCTTTTTCTGCCTCCATAATGTAGGGTAAGTAGCCTCTTCTCAAATGATAGGATGACATCTGTCTGGGTAATGAGGCAACTGAGGTAGAAAAAAAAAAATAAAATAATTGCTTCAAATACTGCTACACCAGCAGAGTATGTGTATATATAAATATAAATACAAAATAGCCCAATAGCTTTCCTGAAAGAGTTTAAGCTTCTTAAAGTTTTCCTGGAAGAATACAAATTATCTCCCATGACACAGAATAGCAATGAAGAGAGCCCACTTGCTTGAACAGACGAAAGATGTACAAGATCCCTTCCTTTTTTCCCCCCCCAGAAAAAGAGCCAGCTTTGGTTACAGTTAGGCAACATGCAGCCTACTGGTGTCACCACACTCCCAGCACCTATTACTGACTTGAGAGCTTAAAAGGTTATTATGAGAGATTAGACACTTATAAAGAAGGATATCCTACTAGACAAACTAAATGATTTAGTATGTTTTAGGCCATAAATCAATCTGTGACTAAACATGCTGATGTTGGTTAGGATTAAGGGGACAGAGGACTCATTTTGGCTTCACTAAAATAATTCATTTACATTCACATACTTGATCGCACATGGGCTTCAACCTCCCTTCCTCCAGCACCCACCAATTCTCACAAGCTGCAGATGACCAATGAAACCAAAGCCTCACCTCTGCCAACACTCAACATTTATTTGCAGGTCCACAATCACCCTCAAACCTTCTAACCAGAAAGCTGCATACGAATTGCTTTCTAAACTGCCCAAAGTCTCCTTGTTCTTTACATTCTGCATTTGTGTGAAAAGCAAAGGATATGAAGACAAAACCACTACATACATGTACCCCTCCCAACTTTTCCACTTTTTTTTTCCTCCTTGAATATTTCCAGTACTGCATCATTGAAAATTCTGTCTTCTCAGAGAAAGGCTTCCTTGCTCCACCCCTAATTTAGTTTCTTTTACCTTCAGTTTTGCTTTCTCTTGTTTTCCCTTCCATGTCCCTCACCTACTTTTTTTTTTCCCCACATTTTTTGCTGTCCTTTCTGCATTTCCAACACAAGTCCTTCTAAGAACTATCCAAAGCAAGGTGTCCCTCACAGCCTCCAAATGTACAGTATTGAAAAAAAAACTACAACTGAGCAGATGAGAGCGAATTTGAAACTGGCATTCTCCTGGAAAATAAATCTAGTCCTATACTTTACTAAGAGTTAGAAACATTATGATACAAGGAATTTCCTGGAAAAAAAAATCCTCTGCTTGATTAAGAAAAATTGTAATTACAATACACCAGCCATGACATACTTACATGCTTCTAAAAATGGAAGGCTCTCAGCTCACGTGGAGTTAAAAAGGCCTTAAGAAACAGTCACTAAGAACTCTCTGCTCAATCATGTAAAGCACCTGAGAGACCAAGTAGCTGTTACTCAACTAGGAGATGTACACCTCAGCTTAGTTTCAGTTACAGCCGGCACCATCAGAGAAATCACCCACAAACACACAAACATCACCAAATATTACCTCTGTACACACACTGGCACTCACACACCCAAACCATCTGAGGGACTGAGACAGAAAAGTTCATAGAGATTGACCCCCTTTATTATCCTATAGATAATAGATGTTCACAGATGAACATTTCAGAGGTTTCACAAATGCAGTCTGCATCAGTCAGTTGCACAGTTGGTTATAACTGTTGCCCCAGGTTTATGCTTTTCTAAAAATACAATAAAAGAAGGAAAAAAAAAATATGTGAGAAATAGCCTTTAAAACCCCACACCAATACAGACAGAGCCAGAACATTCTTCCTGAACAACGGCCCAGGTTAAAAACCAAGCAAACTGATTTTCTCCTACTTTCAACTTTCCAAAAGTGATCGACTGCAGCTGTACCACATTAGCAGCTGGAATACACACAGATTTTGAAGAACACCAGATCTCTCCCACCTGTAATTTAGTGAGCTCTTCAGAGTCAAATCAAAAGTAACTCTCCTTACTTTACTGAGTTTTCTTAGCTTTTTTTTTTTTCGGCAGTTTTAACAGAGGTTGGCCTGGCCCATAAGGGAAAAGTTTCTGCTCTCAGCTAAACTGGCACATATCCAAATCCACCTCATTGTTCTAGAAGCAAACATACGTAAGATCAGAGTCCCAGCCCATCACTTTATTCTAAAGTTAGCCATTACGCTGCTATATCTTAAGAGGATTTTTGTTTCCCTAAAAGCCATATTCAGACTCCAGCTTTGTAGAAAAAAAACAACAAAGCTAAACACTCACATCAAAAGTCAATTCAAATGGACCAAAGTCTATTGATCAGCAGGTTCTGCATGCATGAAGTTATGACATCAATTGACAAAGTAATTAGTCCAAATCTGTCAATTACTGTATCTAAATGGCATATTCACAGATACTAGGAATTCTCAAGTTACCTTTTCCATGTCAATCTATATTATTTGATCTTGGTCATAAAACAGCTGAATAGTGGATCAACTAATTTTAAGTTAGGAAGGTTAGGAAAGAAAGGCAGAGAGAAAAGGAAAAAGAGAAACATCCTTAATCTCTACTCCTCCAAAGCACACCTCCAGAAAACATATTCTTTCCAAATTACAGGAAATATTGCTCCCTAGAGATACCATGAAAGCAGGCGGTAAAAAAGTGTGAGCGATGAAGGTGCTGCTCTAAGTATGTATATCCAAAAGTTCCAGAAGATGCAGTAACCAGAAGCATAGAGAAAACACACCTAAATACTGAAATCACCATAACTTCACACATAGTTTAAGAAAATTGAGGGTGTTAAGACTTTCAGGCAGAAAGAACAGCAATAAAACTTAGGCCATGAAAAAATTATCGCATTACAGGCGAAAGGGAAGCCCAAGACACAAGCGGTACCAAGAGGATGTTGCGGCTGCAGGTGAGAGGCAGCCAGCGGCCCTCAGGGAGCTGGCAATGGAGCAGCGGCCACAGAAAACAGCCTTTCCCTAGACTGTTTCCTGCCATGTCTTCCACAGACTGCTCCCGTTACAGTCAGGAAACTTGATCGAAGTTAAGCAAAGCAGCTTGCATCAGGTGTAGAAGATAAAAGGATCCAGCCATATAAGTCAATTTGTCTCTACTGCAGTCTCAAAGACATCGGTAAGCACGCACTCACCCAGGTAACAGGTCTGCCTGCCGGTATCCTCAGGCGCAGCAACCTTGTACTTTTTCCACGCAACTTCTCTGGCCGTTTGAACACTCATGATCAAGCTCGCTCTTTGAAAAACAGGAAAGTGAAGATGCAGAGGAAGTACACGCTAGTACCCACGCAAGAACTGCATGCTGGGATTCGAGGGGGAGGGAAGCACTGGTTTTCCTCAGAGGGTTCACCACATTCAGCCACACGGTGACTGACAAAACCATTCAGGAAACAAACCTTTTAAAAGGGTGCACATAGCTTGAAGTCTGTTACGTGTTTAATTGAGACTTTCTTCTCTTTGAAAACAGATAAAAATGCTGATTTGCTGCTCCTCATGGAAACAGAAAGACACTCCAGCTTTCAAAGCGCTGGCAAGTAAAATTCTACGTACAGCAAACAGGAAAGGCGGCAGCGATTCTCCTTTTCAAATCAGACTCTGGTCAAATACCATACTCATTTTGAAAATCCTAAATACTTTCAGGATTCACATTGCAAAAAGCTTGTAGCATTACTGTAGCACTTTTCCCACACCTTTAATAGAGTGTGCAACCAGAACAACTCTGCAAGGTGACCATCCACATCTTTTAATGGCGTTTCAAAAGAGAGTAAGAAAATTTAAACACAAGATTACAGCATAAAAAGGAAATTCTACAAATAAGTCTCAGTGTCAAAAATTACAAACTCCGATCAGGCATGCATTTCCCTGTGCAACAATTCCAAACAAGACAGGCCACAGCCCAGGAAAGCAGAAAGTTAACAATGCAAGGCTATGATAGCATCAAAGTTGTTTTATAAGTGGGTCTTTAAACTGTGTTTAAACCAATACAGAAGGCAAATCCAATCCCTCGACCTTAAACATCCTGTTGTCAATTTTATAATCAAATTGAAAGGACTCTGAGTTCTGTAGTTATGAAAGACCTGTGGTTCCAGATTACACGCTCTAGGATATTGAACTGTGCAGAATTCCAACAGTCATAAAAAAAATAGTGTAAGAGGAGATTAATTATAACACACAAGTACAGGCACTACAACCAGAGAGGAGATGTACACAGGAGAATTGGTTTCAAAAACCAAAAGACAGATCCTATTTGATTTGTCTCTCTTCAGTTGTTATGTTATCAGACAACTGTTCTAAATACAGCTCCCTTCATTAAAATTCAGTTTGGACAGTTTACTGTGTCACATACCAGACAGATGCTGAGGGGCAGAGGGGTGGAATCAGTCTGAGCTTTTTCTTTAAATTTTACTGAGGGCAGAAGTTAGTCTTACTTTATTTTGCGGGTTGGAGGTTTTTCCAATTTTAAGAATTCCTCAAAGCTGAAGCCTGAAAGATGCACACAAAAGCAGTTTTGTTTCCAGAAATAAAGACAACCATACATTCAGGGGGCTAAATCAGGCATTTGTATCCAAACATTTCTGTGGACCACGCAAACAGCAGCAATGTGGAAAGGGAACAAAGTTTTCAGGCTAGGATTCCTATTTCAGAAACAAACAACAATGGTGTATTTCGCCATAGCAAATGCAAATATAAACCCTACTGCACCAAGCACTTCACAAGCACAAAACAAAAAGACACTGCCACCTCTACCAAGCATAGGATGACGATTAGTGGGCAGCAAGGCACATCCGCCAGAAGTCTTACCGACAGCACCTGAACTTCCTTTTTTCAGGTCTTGATGAGACAGGTCTGCATTCCCTAAGAGCAGTCTCCTGTTGATCCAGTACTTCATCTCACCTTGGTCCCTGACACTTCAGGATAAAGGCCCATGCACGACTGAATTAAGACTCTCTCCATCAGACACCAGCCAAGACTACAAGTTTCAGGAGTTAGATGGTGTGTTGCAACACCTCTGGGTTTCCAATTCCTCAATAAAGAAAGGGTGTGTGGTCAGGGAGAGCAGTTAGAGAAACACCAATCTCTGAGCCTCCATCAGTCTCTTAACCTTGGTATTAGAGAGGCCGAGGGAAACACTTGTTCACCAGAAGGCCTTGGCTCTGCCTGCCATCAGCAACTACATCATGTACATTAACAGAAGCTGCTTTTATCCAACAACAAGTTCTAGTCTGAAAATCCAACATTTCAATAAAAATATACACTGAGAATATTTACTAATTTAATAAAGGCGGAGGAGAGGTGTTTTTTTAATTTAAACATAGTGCATCTCTTGCCTAAATGGAGATAGGTTCTGACATGAAACTAAAAAATATTAATAGTGCTATCTTGAAAGCAGTTAGCTTTAGAATGGCAGGAATATTTTTTCAAGCGAAATTTTAAAAAGTGAAACTACGACCTCTGCCAAAGTCCTAACTACTAGGTGTTAAATCCATGTATTAATCAAAAGGGCTGATAACCAAGAAAGAAATGGATGCTTTTGAGGAAAGTAGTATTTGAAGGTGGTAAAATAGGATTTTTTTTTTAAACAAACTCAGGAGATCAACATACTAGCACACTCTCTACCCATAAACCACTTCATTAGGAGAAGATGATGGTCTTATTCCTACTACTACTGAATTCAATAGACCATTTATTTAGCAACTCTGACTGGAGTATGTGCTCTCTTTTATTCACTCTGGTGTTGACAGCAGTAATCAAATTTTGTACATACCACTGGTTCTATTATAGTTCAACAGCAGCTGGCTGGCTGCCTAGTCTTCTTATCATCAAGTAAGATAAAAACGACCAGCCAAGAGGACCAGCAGAAACTATAGTGGGAAGACAGAACTAGAGTGAAGCCTAAACAGAAGTCTAGTAAGTAGAAATCATGTGTATTTGTGCTTGGTCATGTATTACAAAGCATGGAGAAGAAAAAGGCTAGGATCAACACATGACAAGCTTACTTTAACAGATTTCAGGACTGGAGCTTAAATGACAACTAAGTCCTTGTAGAAGAGACTTCACATGTGAAACACTACCCATCAATAGCTCTGCCCACACAGCACTGAATGAGAAAATAAAAAAATGTGGGGGGAAGAGGAAAAAGAGGAGGTGGGGAAAAACACAAAAGAAAGAACTGTATCCGTTCATTTGGAGGTGAGCTCATAAATACTTAAGAGCACTTCTCTATCACAGCCCCAGCACATATGAAGTCAGCACTGGGTTCAAAGAAAAACTCAAGTTCATAGAGGCAAACAACAATGGGAACAGAGGGCAACATCCTTTAATTATAAAAATCCCCTGTATGCAAGGCAGTCTAGAATGAGATTGGTTTCCAGCTCTTCTTTGCCTTCTGGGAACCTTCCAACAGCCTTGAATCCCTTGACTCTGAGAAGAGGAAACTGGTTTCTTTTTCACCACCTCCCTCCTTCTAGCTTTGTTCCAAGTAGGCTCTGGTTAACCCTGTTCTGAACTTCCACTCTTCTAGAAAAGTCAGCAGGAAAAGGTTTGTTCTATAGAGGAGGGGGAAAAAAAATCCCAAATCTTGAGGATTTCTTACAGGAGCAGAACAAGGAGACACAAAAATCCTCCCTCATCTTCCTTCTCATACCTAGAGGAGGTGTGCACTCTTCTGCAGGCTTTGGGTTGCTTGTCTGCTATTGATGGCACCATTCTTATTCCTGCACTGCCTCTCCAGCTCTACCCTTTATAACATTGCTATAATGAGCTTCTAGTTAAGCGCTTCTTATGCTCTGGGACATTAACAAGCCATTGTTTTGTTCAGGATGTTTTATTTCACCACAACAACAAGACAGGACTTTTTTTCCACTGACCTGACAGACATGTTTTGAATTAGCAGACCACACAACACCTGCTTGAGCAAGCAAACAAGACAGCTTAGAGGGCAATGCTAAGGAGAAGAATGCTGAAGAGACAATGATAGAAAGTAATGTTTCAAGTGTCTGTTGCATTTTGATAGAAAATGAGCATTAGTTTAACCTCTACTGCCAAAGCAGGAAACCCACAGCAACAGCAACTTCAGATGGATTAACAGACATTCCAGCATTTCGGTTGAAACCTCCATCAGTATAAAGCTTTCTTCTGAAAAGTGAAATAGTAACTGCTCTGCTCTTGCAGAAAAGGAACACAAGTTTGAGTACGGCAGCTGTTGGAGGCTCAGAGTACAGATAACAGACAGATCCTCTCGCAGTGCTCTCACGGGCAGCTCCAACATCAAACCCTTCCAGCATGCAGCACTCCAGCCATGCTGCAGTTGACATGTCTGGTTCTTGTAAAACAGCCTGTCTGTGCCTGCTGTAAATAACCAACTGATTCAACTTGCACAAGAAATAACAGCAGCAACTGTAGATAACAAATTGTGACACCTTTTGAGAACTTCCACAATTTTAGTTACACTTTTTCAAAGTTTGTCATTTCTTTCCCGGGTAGGGGAAATCCCTTTTTCTCTTGTATAGATACTGAAGGGAATATTTTGGATGTACACACATTCATTCAAAGTGTGGGGCACTGAAAAAGCCACGGAGCACATTATTCTTCCAAAAGTGTCGTTTACGTTACAGTCATACCTGTGAAATCCAACCACAACACGCTGCCAGCAACCCCCTTTCACAGAACGTCGTGGGCTGCCTGTTTCCCACAGCCCAGAGGGGTGACAGCAGGTCCACAGGAGATGTATGAGCCTTCTGTGTTTTGCTTCTCATATCAGATGCTGAGCACACCTTCTGAAACAAGGCTCCTGCCCATACATGGGCACCTTTATAAAGCAAATCCTGATTGATCTATGACAGACGCACAGCTCAACACTTGTGCACTTGTGTACTGGAATAGAACATGTATTTCAGCTGGAGGCCTGTGCTGAGCCCTGAGTGGCAGCATGCGAGCCCAAGCACAAGAGAGGAATCATCATTTATGTTACCCTGGTTCCTTCAAGCAGCCATCCTGGAAGTTTATGGTTCTCAGTACCACTTGCCCCGGCAGCAGGCATCGTCCAGCTGCAATGGGAAAAACTGGGAAGTCTGGACTCAGCCTGGTGGCCAAGTGGCTGTGAGAGCCTCTGGTAGGCAAGCCCACCCAGGACGGAGAGCTGCCCTCAGCACACTCTGCAGCATCTGGAACTGCTGCAGGAGAAGGCATTACCTCCAAAACACATCTTACTACCCTGTCCTCCACATGCCAGGACTCAACTCAAAGCCTGGGAAGCAATGGCTTAGGCAAGCATACAACTAAAATAATTTACTTGTACCTTTTCCCGTTGTTCACTTTCTAAATATCTGCTTGTGCCTCCAAGAAAAGTAGTATCTCGAAGCTTCCTTCTAAATTGCACATAGATATTTTTCCTTAGAAAGTATCTTCTGATACATTCTTTTCAAACTAGAAGATGTAAGCAGGAGGAATGGGAAACCTATAGGATTTTATTCTTAATTGAAGTTATGTAAATCAATTTAATTTTGAGTACACTTCCATAGGCATCCATTCTGGCTTACAGTAGTTAGATGTGCTTCTGCTAACAAACTCTGGCCAGTGTAAACACTAATAAAGAATAAGAACGGTCCCATCAACAGCAGAAAAGCATCCCCGAGCACTCCAAAGTCTGTATGTTGTATCAAATACTCAGAGACCCATAGGATACAACTCCTGCATGGAAAGAGTCTCTTCCTCCCTGTCCTTCAGCTCCAGTAGCAAACTTTCAGTACCACAAAATGGGGCAAAGGAAGGTCTAAAAAATCTCTAGATGCAACATTCCTACCACTCCCTATACATATACACACACACACACGCACGTGTGCACTATATATACATATTCCAAGCAGCAACAGCCCTTACTAAATCGATGCTGTCTCTCCCCACAAAGACCAAGTAGGGCTGTGCAGAGGCATTAGGATTTGCCTCAGGCTACATGAAGGAGGAAGGACACAGCACAGGAGGAAGCGTGGAGAACAGCTCTGGAGCAAGCATGTGGCCCTCTGCTTGCCAAAGCCTTCAGGTCTTTGCTGAGGAGACCTCTACCAGCTAGTGCTGTAATCACAGCCTTCATGCTGAAAGCTAAAACCCGCAGTCCCACCACTGAGGGAGAAGGAGGGGAGATAGCCAAATTTATCACAGGCGCATTTCAAGAGGTTCAGTCAGTGATGACTGAGGCGTTAGTGGTTAGTAGAGTGCCACCAGCAACTGCAGCTCCAAACATGTAGAAGTTTGCTCTTCTTTTTTATTAATGCCGCACAACAATGCATGAGTGATCAGCAAGCACCCTTCAAGACATTAACTCTTCAGCTGTACCATTTAGAGCACGCTATTGGTGTACTGCCACTGAGCTGTCACAAGTATACATATTTATTACTAGTCTTTTTAAAATTAGCATTAAATTTCTCATACCCAGATAGTCTATTTCCCGTTAGCAAGAATGTATTTTATTAATCCCTTTCCAAAACAAAAAGCCACAGAGGGCAAAGAGAGGGACAACACTGTGTGGAGCTGCTCTGCCTTCTGCAGGAACTGTTAATGAAGTCCTTTGGACTTCCCAAAGTCACTATGCTGTGAGTTTGGCTATAGGGAGTTTAGCTCACCAGGGAAAGAGGAATCTGCAGAAAGCCTCCATTACGATCCTTAGGTCTCCTCATTTCTTCCTTGAATAGCAAGAGTACACTAGAGAGCTCCCAAAGCTAAACGGGCTGACTTTTCCCAGTCCAGAAAGCTAGAAGTCAGTAAAAAAACTGTCATAGACACCTTAAAAACAAGTAAAACAAAATAAAAAAACAAAATGGAAAAAGTATGTTCCCTGTGATTATACAGCTGACTGTAGATGGCTCTGCAACAGTCTTCCTGCAAGCAGCTTCTTGTCCATTAGCAGATTTTGACAAATACATACAAGAAGTTTAACTCTTTTTTGATGACTGGAGTTGGCCTTTTAAGAATAAATACAGCAGGTGCAGAGAAGGGACAATTACCTGCCCAATACAAACCATCTCCAATTAACCTCTCCACTGCCCAGAGGATAAACCTGTCTCCTACCAAGGACCCAAGGCAAGCATTCCTCTTTCTGAAATAGCATTTATGAGTATAAAATAAAAAATAAAAAACACAAATCAAACAACCAAAACAAACCAACCAAACAAAAAAGCCACCACCAAAACATGCCTACAGAGCTCAGCCCAGGAAGGCTGCACCGGGTGTGCAAGACCCAGCCCAGCGATGAAGCACAGAGCCCAGGGTCCCAGCGCAGCACCACAGGCCCCTGGGGACCCCATGCTGCCCAGCCTGATGAAGGCAGATGCCGCACCACCGCTGCTCCTGCACAATGCCACAGGTATGCCTGAAAATTTTTCACACTGCAGAAAACCCATCTTAAAATTACCTACTCTGCCACCACAGTAGGAGGCTCTATTTTCATGAAAGACCCCTTCACTAAACAACAACAAAAAGCAGCCAACAAAAAACGCACACCCAACTCCCCCAAAACATATGCTCCAGCTCAATCCTCTTGAAAGCCTCCAGCTAACTGCAGACTTACTCTTCTTAATTTGTCCCACTCGCTGCTAAAAGCTTACACACCAATTCACAACCTTTAGCCACTAATTTCCTTTTAAGAGCTACAAACTGCAAATCATCATGTGTTTGGTTAAGGTTGCCAAGCCTGCAACAAAGCCAGAGAGTATATTTCAATAGATAATCCAACATCAGATGTTTTGGTAGGCATAATACTCTAGAAAGACTGTAATAAAAAAATAAAATAAAAATTATTGCAACACAGTGTAAGATACCAGAAGTGCAGCATCAAAAAGACTTAAAATTAATGGTCCTCTTTTTCCCCTCCCTCACCAATTAGCACAGCAAGAGAAAGTGAGGTAAAACCATGTCCTCTGTTAAATATTGAACCTACAAAATACCTGATTATTAAACTAGTCTGAGGCTGAGGTGAGTTTATGGAGGACCATCACACAGCAGCTATAGCAACACGAAGCCACCACGCTGCACTGCCAACTGGCAATGGGAATCGGATAAGAACAAAAAGCAAATCAACAAACAGCAAACTGCCTTCTTAGGGCCACAGAAGCAGAATTAAAGCTCTCAGAGGGAGGGCTCTTCAGCTTAGCACAGCATTTTTATGTATCAAGGGACTAGAGAGGAGAGGAGTGTGGAAAAGAGACAAAGGACGTGACACAACTGAACCATTACCTAGAAGTAGAAGAGATACACACAACTAAACACTAAAAATCCAAATCCAAGCCTCTCTAGAAGTAACTATATACACACTCACAAGTAGAGATCTAACAGCAGTGAAAAGGTAAGGGCACATCCTTTTCCAAGTAAAGTGCACCATCTCAAACCACATGCCCAGCTCCCCAAGCAGAGGTTGGGGACCAGCTGAACTCACACATCACCTGAAGAGGTTAAGTACTAGCTATGTTAGCAGGTACCTCACTCAGCTCCACCAACTAAGGAAAGCTCACACAAACGACCAGTGTGTACCATCAAGTGGAGACATGGCAGAAAGAGGACTAGGCAGCAGCAAGCAGCTGAGGGGCAGTACCTTACTCCATTTTGCAAGCCAGCAAAAGATTGTGTGTTCACACCCTCACTTATTTTCCAGAAATTTTCAGGGAGCTTTCTGTGCAGGCTTCTGACAGATCAAATGGAAAACACTCAGTTATTTAAGCTCAAGTGTGCGGAGGAGTAATTACCAAAGCTCCACTGGACAGAAGGATTGCATTATTTTGTTCTTCAAATCCCAACACCCACTAAGACAGCCTAATAAAACTCACAGAAGTCTTCTAAGCAAAGCCAGCATACACTGTGCAGAAGTTAGCCTGCAATCACACAGCACCCATCCCAGAAACACCTGCACCTCTCAAACTACGATAGCCCAACGATGAACTCTGCCCCTGCTGCCACCACCAGCAAGGCTTTTGTCACTAACATAACCAAGTGCTAGTTGAATTTAAAGCTTAAGTTGTGTGAAGGTTGAGATAGAGGCCATAGGTACAGTTAGGATCCAAGAAGTCTTCTTCCTGGGTAAGACTGACGGGCAAATCACACACATTCCCAAACCAGAACAATGAAGCCTCAAAACACAATTCCTGCTTCATAATTACTGTGATGCAACACACGCAGCACAGCACTCCCACATAAATACTTAATGTCAACAACAGACATGTCTACTGGCTGATTTTTAAGCTACGTGAGGATTAAAAACAGATGCGCACGCTACACTAACAACCTTTTGGTCACCCTACTGAAGCATCACACCTTAAACTTTGTGCATGTGCTCATGCTTCATCTCATCTACAGTCTGAAAAAGCAGCTTTTCTGCTATTCATTCCCCTCCTGCCGTTTTGTACTAGCAGTTGTGAAACTGTTACTGCAACAACCTTGCAACAGGCTCAACAAAACTTCACATTGTTTTTGCAAAAACATTTTAAAGTTGAAGCCTTTAAATTCAAAGAGAAAAAAAAGGCAAATCAAGTGTCTTCTCCCTCCCGTTTGAACAATGACTGCTTTCACGTATCTTAAAAATATGTATATAGTGAGTACACTCACTACTATGAGTGCACAATAAGTAACGTTGAAGAGAAGCTTTTACACTGAAGTGGACAGACTGAGATTCTGGAGCACCACGCACAACCTTGTGTGCCCAGGACCCTCACACCATTCGGCAGATGGGCTTTTATAGCCCTACAATCTGCCCAGCATGCAAAGCTAAGTGCTCTGAATGGCACAACATTGACATGGTTGTCAGTTTGTTCCTTACTTTGTCTTGTCTTTCCTACTACCCTGCTCACTTTTGTTGCTGCTACCATGCACTGAGTAGGTTTTTATCAGAAGCTTATTTTCTTCCTAGCTTAGCTTCTTCATCTTGAGTGGCAACAGGGTGCTACTGAAAAGCATGTCTCATTTGTCTCTGCAGGCCTGTCAACAGAGAAGGCAAAAGCCACTTCATGAAGGTAATACTGAGGCAAGTTATATTAAGCTTGTTTAGAGGTGTACTTTTTTTTTGTGTCTATATAGGTTGGTAAAACTCCAATACAAATAAAGGAGGAGAAGAAGAACAACAAAATGCAGAAACAAGTCCTGTGGCAGTTGTAATTCACTCAAATGCAAGCATGGAGCCCTCCAGGCTTTTTGTTACTCTGCCTTCAGCTTGCTCTAGATTTGAGCATCTCTCTAAAACAGAGACAACCAGACATCAGACTATGTTCATTGCCAATAATTTATATATCTAACTGTAGTATTCCCACAGAAATATATATTGTCATATAATTTTCTTTCTATTCTTTATGCACAGTTCCCTCATTCTAACTGTACTAGTTTAAGACAGTTGTACAAAAGTAGTATTATAAAACTTCAGTGCTTATTTGCCTTTTTTTTTACTTCATATCATGATCATAGGACTAATCCTTTTTGTTGGTTTCTTTAATGTGCTTGTAGGTGCTTTTGTTTGATTTTAAAAACACTTCGAGCTCTGATACCTTTCACTCCCTATAACAATGTTTGCCTCAAAAAAAAAAAAATAATCACTTGCTTATCACAAAAGTACTTCAGGTTAGACAGAAAAAAAGTCAAATCCCCATTACATATTATCTTCACAAACATGGTAGGGGAAAAAAAAAAAAAGAGAACCCCACAACAAAGACCTTTACAGTTTAGATTGTGAGATAAGCAAGACAGTTTAGGAGAACAGTAGTAATGTTCAGAGAACTTCATATAGATGCAATGAAATTGTTTGCGATGTTACTTAACAAAAATCAACAACTGTCTACCTTTGGTAAAAAATGTGCTTTTGAGTCGTATGTGAGGCCCTGGGTCATTGAAAGGTAGCTCTAGTGTAGATGCAGCCAAATAACCTTAAAAAGTCAAGAAGTTACATTACCCAGTAGTTTTTAGAAAGCTACTTCGACTCTAAATCTTTTACATATAACCAGCTGTCTCCAGCCTTGCTGTTTTCCACCACCTGTCTCCCCACTTGCCTCCACATACTCCTCCTGAAAACAACATCATCACTACTGTTAAGGAAAGAAAAAAGAATAAAATAATTAACTCTGAAAGTGAAACCACAAGACATTTCATTCAGTCTTCCTACTCCCACATGATCATCAGGTGCTGTCACACTAACAATCCTGTAACTCTCATTCCACCATAATTAATTTCATCTTCCTTGTGTTGTTCTACCCCTGAGCTATACAGCTGTTAATCAGCTTTTTGATCCTACATCAGGAGGATCAGACATCAATGAGACAGGGTAGTTCATTGCATCCTAGTACAATCCCACTAAGTGAGCTTGAATCCCTACCATCATTGAAAATAAATACTGCATGTCCCCCCTTTCCACCTCTTGCATGCAAGGATCAGGCAGCTGGGATGGACAAGCGGCAGAGAACAGGACATGTCTGGGGTCAGCACCAGGTGTGACCACTGGCCTATTCCCACCAGCACACAAAAGCAGATACAGGCAAACATGAGGGGGAAGTACATTGTCAAAATAAATCTAACTTTTGTGCATCCCTACAATGGCATTTCAACAGGCAACTAGACCATGACTCATAGCCACCCCCTAAACCAGATTTCTAGCTAGGCCCAGCTCAGGCACAGAGCTTTGTCTGCTCCATCTGCCAAACAAGCCCAGAGAAGTGCCCAGGGCCTGTCCCATCCCTCACTGCCTCCCCTGAGAGCTGAGTGGAAATGCTTCAACACATTTCAAACTCTATTTCAGTATTTGGTAGAGAAGGAAGAGGATGGTACAAGGATGTATCTAGCTGTAGACAGGAAGTACTTGTGACTACTACAGGAATAGCCAGAGCTCCTCTCAGTTACTCTCATTCAGTTCCCCGTGCCTTCAACAGCCAAACAACAGTTCTGGCCAAAACCACCAAAGGCAGTCTAATGATGCAGTTGGTTTGACATTTGCTCCACTGCTTCAGAAAACCAGTCTCAACAACAGCCTACTCTCAAACTAAAACCACTGCTTCAACTAGGGAGTCAGCTGAAAAGCCAAGCTAGGGCAGCAATGATGACAATGTCTCGCTTCTGAGTCACAGTATCTGGCCATGACCAGTCTTACGGCCCACCTGACCCTCAAAGCCCAATGATGGATCACAGACACGGTGAGCAGATCTTATCTGACACTTATTTGTATGTTTTCCCCTTTTCTAAATCCCACCTGCTGTTACAGAACAGAAGAATCAAGAGATTCGTTATGATTTGGGAGAATACAAGGCATGATCAGGTTCCGCTGCTGTTAGGGACCAGGAAGATTCAAGCAAGCAGCAAGCAATCCCATCTAGGGCTTGGGACATGCAATTAGAGAAGGTAAGAGCTTCCAATCCAGCCTACTGCTAGCAGAAATCATACAGGACTCCTGTGGGAATCAAAAGCTTCACAGCTTCAGACAGGCTTTTTTAATAAAAACTTTATAATTAGGTTATAAAACTTTATAATTAAGTTTCATGGCAAATACCACTATAAAAATAAGGCAGTTTCCATTTCATTTACTTCAACAACTCTACCCTAGAAGTTCCCATTCCAGCATGCTGACAGCAGTCTATAATCATAGCCAGCTACACTAGGCCTTCTTCATTACCTATAAAATATTTAACAGGTTCAATTCCCCTCTAAGGAGTGCTATATCATCCAAAAAAAAAAAAAACAAACCACACCCCACACACATATCAGGTCAATGTCAGAAAGGCTTGGTAAACCTTGCAAGTACAAAATAGCACTCTCATCCACAACAGCTTCACAGAAACACAGAAGTGTTTCCTCACTGTCCGCCTGAGCAGAAGTTGTCCAAAGTTTTTCTGGAATAAGCCAAATGTCTTTTAACATAACCCAGGTTAGACAATATGCCTTGCCAAGATCCCCTTCATCAAATGATCTTCTAGAAAGCATCAGTGTAATACCCAAGTACCTTCCAACCAAGACCAGTAGACAGCTTAGCCCTCTAGAGTCAGTTATTCTCTCCTCCCTTTCTGGTACTGGAACAGTGCAGATAGAAAAAGACGGGGGTAGGGGGAGAGGGGGAAGGGATCACTGCACATATACAACTTTTGTGTCTACATACAAAATCCATTATGAAAGTGGCAGCTAGGCAGACTAGAAAAGCTCCGTGTCTCATGTTTGCATTTACAAGTTGTTGCCAGACCTTTGACTAGGATTTATGAACCATGCATGCAGGAAATTGAAAGAAAAAAAAAAGAATCATAAAGTAATTATCTCTTGTTTAAAAAGCTGGGCACATGGTGGTGAACTTGCAACACAGTGCAAACAGAAATCATGAGGATACATTATTACATGATGCTTAAAGGCTGAGTTAAGTTTTGATTTCAGCAAAGCCGAGCTCACAGAACAAGCCCAGCACAGCCACCAGCACAGAATTGCACAAGCCTTCTCAGCTGGGTGGAGACCTCTTGCTGAGGGTGAAACTAAGATTTTCCAGCAAATTCATTAAATCATCACTATCCCTGCTCATTCAGTCAAGCAATTCAAACAATTTTCAGACTCTCATACGCAAGTAAGAAAGTACACAGACAAGGAAGGGCACAGAAACACACAGAAGCATAGGAAAATATAGCTAGGCATTTCCAAATTCAGACCCTGACCACCAGAAGAGACATAGTGTACCTTGGACCAGGTAGAAAAACAATTACCAGCTTTTCTCTAGCAGAATCAGAAGCAGCAGTGAATCTACCTGCATCTCCAGAGACCAGATGCCCATGTCCAGACATTGCACATGTAACAGAAAAACTGGCAGATGTCAGAAAATGAAGACACCCATGAGAAACTTTGGGAATGAACCTCATCAAGCATGCACAATAACTGAACTCAACACCCATAAATAGTCATGAGAAGTGCTTTTCATTTGAGATTATCAAAACTGGCCAGGAAAGGCAGGTCGGTTGGGGGTAGATGGGAAGAAGAAAAGTGGCAATAAATATTATCCCACAGAGGCTGGCTATCTGAATTTCCTCAGCTGTTTGCACATTTTTTCTGTACCTACCATGTGAATTCCCTGACCACATGAAAGTAGCATTCAGCAGCAAGAACGTCCTCTGTGTGCCACTTCTGTTCTGAATGTCTCCTCCCTTACGAGCCTTTTTCCAGATGACTCAGAAGATTTACCTTCAGAGCTCAGTTACGGCATAGCTTTTTAAAAATAAGCAAGTAAGTGAGAATATATATTCTCAACATGTAAGTCCTTCATTCTGGAGGAAAACATTCCAGTCACAACCTAGAGAAGTACCATTCAAGTCCAAAGGTAAATTTAAGGGGGGGGAGATTTAAAAAAAAATTTTAGAAATAATCAAAGGGCCTTAGGGCAGCATACACCAATTCTTATAGGAAATTTCAGATGGCTTAGAAATAAAAATTGCAAATCACCACTTTTCTATTAATTGGCATCATTCAAGGTTTTCAGCAGACACATTTCCTACATCCCCAATGCCCAGGAGCCCTCCAGACAGTTTGGATACGACAAGGAGGTAAGTTCACCCCCTAAAAGAGGTCCAGCCATCTCACTGATGCACTCCCAAGCAGACACACACACACTTGTTGCTGGCTGCCACCAAGTCACCCTTGCTAGGTGGGGAAAACTCAGGCTGAGGTGGAAAAGCTGCCCCTGCCACCAGCTAGTATGTGGTGGGAGCAATCAGGACAGGGTGCAAGAGCTCCCACCCCAGCACATGATAGAAGCAGCACAAGACATGCTTTAGTACAAATGGAGGATTTACCATCCTCCCAAGCAAGCAACTAGAAACTCCTTGTTAAAGACAGACTTCTAACAATCTCAGATCCGCTCACCGCTGTATAATTATTCTCAACTGGAAAAGGCTGCATAATTTCTCAGGTATTTCACAATTTCCACATATAAGTCCCAGAAGAGAGAATATGTATAGTGTATATATATGTGTGTGTGCACAGGCATGAACATCTACATAGATGCTTAAAGATGCTCCCTCTTCTTTAAGCATACACAAAAGACGATGAAAACCCAACCCCACTGCATCTTGTTGCATCACTTAAAAAAACCCACTCTCTTATTCTGTGGCTGTGCTTTTGTACATCAGGAAGAAACATCCAAGCTAGAGGTGTGTAATTACACTCCTATTTACCATTTATTTTATGGGTGAGAGGGGTAGGAACAGCAGCATTTTTTTAAAATGTTGTTCCTTGAGGGCTAAAACTCATGTAACGTGTTTTGGTTTTTTTACCAGAAACAGTTTCTTCTTCCCTGGAACTCTGTCATCTCCATTCCCTGACTCTTACAGTAACTTCAGTGGGTACAACCCACTACCTTGCTTATCCTGGACTAATGTACTTAGTATTCAGTGTTTGAGCCATTTCTGCCTCTTAACAGAAATTTTGCTGCCTTTCACTCTCTAAGTTAGTCATGGGTTACACCTACCTACCCAGTTACTAGTTATAACAAAAACAAACAACCCACAAAGTTATAGGAATATGCTAATCCTTGAAAGCTCTACCTTCTTTCGGTTTTTAAGGCATTAGTCCATATCTGCGGTGAGAAAACAGAGAAAAGAGCAGGAAGTCAGGGTAAGCTTTTTTTGTTTGTTTTCTTTTACAATCTGTTTATTTTCTTAAAGAAGACTAGGCTATAGTAACTAAAGATCAAGGCTGATCTTCCTGGGTGTTCTTGATATTTTGCCTGACAAAGGCACAGTTCTGAGTTATGCATAACCCAAACTTTACATGCATCTGTCATGCCCAAGGTCTGTGACAATCAATAGTGTAAGAGGGAGGCAAAGACAACACCGATCTTACAGTTTTCCCTTCTGATTAAGAAAGAAGGAAAAAAAAAAAACATCTAACCCACTACTCTGCAATATAAGCAGGCACGATCCATAAAAATAAAGAGCTATTGTGATATGGTGGCTCAAAATTATAATTATAGCACCAAAAAGATCTTTAGCACTTCAAATTTCAGACATATGTACAACCTAAGGAACACCCTCCCTTAACAGGATAAAAGATCTGTTTGATAAGGCAGCTCTGATATGAGGCTGCACAGGCTGAAAAAGATAGTCAAGGAAAAAGTTAACCTTTGAAATAGAGAGGGTCATTCACTGAAGGAACCCAAGACATAGCACTCAGACTGGTAACAGGAAAGATGAACTACTGCAAACAGTCACCTCTACTGACAGATTGTACCCAGCTGAAATAAGGAGGTTTAAAACAATTCAGTGGTCCAAGAAACTCCACCAATAGGAAACAAGTTCAGAAAAACTAAACACATGGAAAGTTACTGCTGTTGCTTTACTCTTACCATCTTTGAGCAGAGTAACTGTAAGAAATAACAAGGTGGTGGGGAGGACAAAGTAGTAGAGGGATGGAAGAACACCACACAAGAAAAAAAAATTAGAATAGCCATACTAGAATTCAGTACCTACATAAGCTTTAACTACAAAACAAATCAAGGTGATTCTTAAGAAAGGTGGATCTAAATACATTAGCAGGTACTTTAAACTCACTACAAGCACATAACTCCTATCAGCCATCACCCAATACTTGCTGGAAACAACTGTTTACTAAGTACTTGGTATCTTATGGATAGAAACCGCCTGTTGTTGGTTGTTTGCTTCTTTCCAGTCATTTTGCTTTTATATTAAGTTAGAAAAGGCTTCTAAGGCATTTCAAGCATTTCCACCTACTCCCCATTTTTATGTATCAACACTGATCCTTGTGGGCTAGAAAGCTTGCCGAGAAGTCGTCTCTTGGGGTTTAAATTTAACAGACCATGTTATATTTGCATAGGTCTGGTTAATGAAGAAATGACTGGTGGAGGGTATAATATCCTGACCTTCTGTCATGAATTTTAATTGCCTACAGACGGTTAAGCTTCAGGTGGGAAGGTAGGGCTAAAAGATCCACATGGATAATTTCACTTTCAACCTTATGCAGCACTGCTGGTGTTTCACTGAGCCCATTGCTGTGCCCATGACTTACATGTCATGCATCCTGTGGTGGGTGAAATGTGAGCCAAGCACAGAGGAGCCAAGGTGGGTGCTAAACTGGAATTACTCTGCCCTTAAACAACGGAAGAATTCCACTTAGCAATGCCATGGCCCCTGTAAATCAAGTCATTTCTAACTGCCAGCTCTATTGTTCTGACTTCACAATCTTGATTCCTCTTCTAGATTTGTCAAACGTTGTTCTTCACATTGAGTCATTCCTCATCCGCAACACAGGCTTCCTCTCCACTCGGGCAGGTTGCCATGGGAGAACAAGGCCGTTCCAAGATGAAAGTTAGCTCAGAAACATTAAGTAAAGAGAGTTCTCTTCAAATCTCTCCATGAAATGCCAAATTCCACTTCAACTGGAAGGTGAGCACCTTTTCTTCTACAGCACATTAATGTCAATAACAACTCAGAACATACCAACGGATTCATCAAAGCTGAGGTCAACTTGCAATTTATGAAAAAAAATCTTTAATAAGGTCTACAAAATACAACTACTTGAATTTCAGTAAAACACAGATATCTATTGGAGCAGCTACAAGGCTTTTCCCCTGTATAAGCAGTTCTTTTAAAAAGTCTGATTGAACAAACAACAATCCATAACACAAAATGCCTTCGCAGAATCGCACATTGCCAGATTCTACTCTCTACATATTCATTCAGCACACTTTATACGTGCCACCCTCTCTTTTTTAATACGCGTTTTTGCAAAGACATCACTAAGTTTGCATGGAGGAGTTTGCAAGATCCTGAAAGATTTTCTGCCAAACCTCCTCTACACAATAGTGTTAATTCACCATATAAATATTCAAAGATGCTCTTGAGTAACTGTCATAAGGGAAAGCTCTTTTCTGTAGCTTTACAGTCACGTTCGTGCTTAGCTAACTGCACCAACACTCTGCCTGAGATGAAAATGCAAGGTCAGGTTCCACATTTTTTTCTGAGAAGTTCACAAAGGTCCACTAAGACGGAAACAAAAAGAAAATTCAAGAAAAAGCAAGTGATGTTGGTCAACTTAGAACACATAGCCCTTGTTATTTAGCTGTCTAAAGTAAAGCAGGAACTCCAAAATTTTCCTTGCCAATGTAGCATCAAGCTCTCTTTGGCTACTGATTCCGCATCTTTTTGCCCAACAATCTATAGACAGATTTGAAAAATTCATTGCAGGACGAGTTTCTATACGAATAATTACAAGGGGACAGACAGAAAGGTGACCATCCTATACTTTAAGAATCCCTGATACTGACAAAACCACCAACAGACCATCACAAGAGCTTACAACATCACATCCCAGCTAAGCAGGGAGGCTAAACAAGTTAGCTGTTCACATCTTCCACAGCTGATGACCCGATCAAGGACTACATATACATCAATTAAAATAAATTTGAGAATGGATAGGCTTGTTTTATATAAAACCAGAGCCTGGAAGACAGGAGTAGGCTTGAAAGAAAAAATATGTAAGCTCAGATTCCATTTTGTTCATATTTTTCATCTCTTGTCAAAAGACTAATCTTCTCATTCTAGGAATCTAAAAAATAAAGAACTCAAGGCCAAGGTGATGTTTTGCACTACTATTTCACCTAGCTTTGTATTAGGTAAATATATTTTCCTTGAGGATGTAATTTTAAAAGTAGTTTCTCTTGCATATACATTCTTAATTGAACAGGACTTTAAAATATATCATCTTTTTTCAAAATTCAATATTTATTTGTTTATTCTACAGAAGGAAGTTTGAAATAGAATTTTAAGAAATTACTTAAAGCTGAGAGGACTTGTTTAACTAGCTCTGCTTATTACAGAAAAAAAAGACAAATTATTATAATTCGATTGGGTCTTGGCAAGTTTTTAAGCAAAGACAAATCCACTCACCTTGTATTAATACATCACCCTTTGTTATAGATCTCTAATTAAACCTGCTTGCACTTACTTTGTACTGCAATGGTAGAGCAGTAGGTTACCTATTTATGCTACCAATATTTAAATAAACAGTAGATGATTATTTGTAACAAGCTGGATGTCTCTGGAAGACAGGATCTGGCTGACCCACCTTACCTGTACTCTCGTCATAACAAGTCCTGCAGAAAAGGGTAAAAAGAAAATGTCTAAAGACTGTTAAGGCAGGAATTCTATACATAAAAACTTTATGTTGTCCCCCTTGATTAAGTGAGCCAAAGAATGCCTTAGTTAAAAAACAGTAATTTAACCAGAAATTTTCTTTTGTTCCTGTTTTGTACATTAATTTAATACTTATATCTAAAAAATAACAGTCTGAGAAACTGTATACACGGCAACATAAGGGGCGAACTCTACATTATATGCTAATTTTCACTGGAATTAGATTTCACAATTTGCCAGATTTTCAAAAAAGGCTTCCATGATCACTACAGCTTGGAATCTGCAAGGTGAGTTCAATTTCCTCATCCAAAAAAGGTGAGAAATAAGAAGAAATGGGGAAAAAAATTAGTATCTTTTTTATTAAGTATGCCACAACACAGACACAAAGCAAATAAAAAGGTGAGTACCACACAATTCACATACATTATTTCTTCCCCACTTACACCACACCGTATCCTAGATAATAGATCCCTAACAAAGTCCACCCCAACAGCCACAGATTCTCACCAAGATCAAACATAATTAATTCAATTGCTTTTTAAAGACTTCCAGTAACATCAGTTATCATAATTACAACTCATCTACTTTGATAGCTGATAATCTTAGCTCTACTGAATTTAGCAGAGAGAAAAGAACACATTATTTCCTTTTCTGCATTGTACTGTAGGTGAGAGTTGAGCTCCAAATGTCTGCCGCCTCTTTACACTTTTCTGGCAGCACAAGAGGTTCTTAATAGGATAGCTAGTTAAGGTCCTTTTTGAGTACTGGAATAGTATGAAAGGAGCCTTATTGCAAATGACAATACCAGGCAGACGTAATATCTCATGAGGAACAAAACCCCTTTTTTGCCTTCTGTCCTCAAATCACTAGGTGGAGAAAAACGATTGTGTGCATTTTGATAGAAAGGGAAAAGAAGTGTCAGTTTAGTGCACATAAGGCTCCAAATGCATGAGAGCCTTTTCAAAGTGCAAAAAACAAGTATAAAGAGTTACAATTCATGTCACAGTTTCTCTCCTCTTTCCCAAACCCACATAAATTACGCAAAATACTTTCATAATCAGGTTGCAGTAGTCCTAGGCCACATAAATTTGTTTCAGGTGATCACTAAGGTACATTAGCATCCTTCAACAGTGTAGTATATGAAGAGAATTCATGTTCTTTAACCCCTTCCCTCTTTCCCCAGGCAGCAAAATGGATTTCAATTGAACATTACACTTTCATGTATTTTTGTTATGTGGGTGCACAAGTATAGGTCAAAGCCAGAGACTGCAAGACCAAAACAAGAAGCTATAACAAGAGGTGGTGAGAGTTACCATGGAAAATAAATTAATCAGCAAAACATTTCTAAGCAGTGTTCATTTCTTCGTCAATTTGTCTGAACATTGTATAGACATAGTCCCTTTTTACCACTTGGCTAATGTTTCCTGCTCCATCCCAGCTCCCCCTGCCCAACAGCAGCTGATCAGTGCTGTGGAAGAAAGGACATGTCAGGACTTCCAAAGCAACAATCGGCAGCAAATTTCAAGCTTTCATTTTTTGTGCCCAAACCATGCTAGAATCAAAATCTCCATGCAAGTGTATTACCCATAGTGAATTATTCTTTCCTAGCCAGTTCCAGTGGCAAGATTTGCAGTGGAACCTATTTTTTTTTCAAAGCCTGTTCAACAGATTTGGACTAGTTCAGAGAGGGACTAGTTCACTGTCAATTACAGATTTAATCCTGAAACTAAATTTAATCATCCAAAATAAGGCCACTAAATCATTTAAGGATGAAAACAGCAGCAACAACATATTGGAAAGAGACAGACAGTAAAGGCAAATTTGACATGACCACAACAGGTCAGGGTTTGTGGGACCCTTCACTTGCTTTCATGCCAGTTTTCTCAGTGCTAAAGGCACCCTGCTCAAATAATAGGCAAAGAAACCACTACATCACACCTGTGATATTTTGCCCAGACCACCACAAATACATTGGCATTGAATTACGTTCTCTATTCCTAAAGCCACAAACTATGAGATCTGCCAGGTATGATGTGCTCCTTTTTCTCTTCTACCTCGGTTCCTGTTAAAGAAAACTGATTCTCCCTCAGGAGTGGGCGTTACATGCTCGAGCGATCTCTGACCTAACCTAGTAACCCCTAATTTAGGTATAGCATCAAATGAACCAGTGAGATACAGTTTCAAGATCAAAATTAAAAGTGGTTGCAAGAAGCAGGAGCTACTGCAATGTGAAAGTGCCCTGGAGCAGAAGCACGACACTTACATTCCTCATTCCTCTGTGGGGCAGGTACCTTCCCTAGCTGCATTTACTGACACAGCGCTCATCACATGTGATTCCTGTGGGAATTTAGGAGCCCCGAATGACAGCAGCCTCACCCAGGAAGTCACTAAGAATCAGATCTCAACCACAGCATGCCACATCATCCACTTCATGGGGCTGACTACACCACACAAATGAATGCAAAGCAGAGATGATAAAGCTCAGAGGCATAATGCCCCTGTGAGCACACTTGCCACCTCAATGTCAGATGCCAGAGCACCACCACGCCCCAGTTAGCACGCTCTGTACTGTGCATACTCCACATCAGAGCTCAGCATCCACTGATAGCATCAGGCCAACCCAGGAACAGCTCTCCAAACATATCCCCGTATTTCCTCCAGGCAAAGATGGACTTGATTTCTTGACAAAAGGATCCATCATTATCTTGTGGTGACATAATTCCCTTTCTATACACAACCCTAAGCTCCTCTTGTTTCTAAGCATCTAAGCTATTTGGACTCTGACCCAGAGATATATTTCAGGATCATTACCTCATTTCAGGTGAATGATTATAGCAATGAAATCCCTCCTTTTTTTCTGCAGTGCGGTCTGTTCAAAACTTTGCCAGCACTGTCCTTTGCAATAAAATGGCTGTTTAACATAACACTACATTCTTGCAACCATCAACAGGGGTGGTGGCCAGATAGTTGCTACGGAAGAATTCGTTTCAGTTGGTTTGGTTTTGGGAAGGAAAAGGAGAGCAACGAACCTCTTCTGTAGCTCCTGACTAATGACCTTACAATGTCTTTCTCCTGGGGAAAAATATCAAAGCTTACCTCAAGCCTGCTCTTCAGCTTAGACCAGCATCTTTCAGCATCAAGTTTCAGTACTGATGCCTCAATGTCAGCTCTAGCAGATGGACAAGCTTAACTTTTTTTTATCCTTCAGCCTTGGACACGATCACCAAACAGTACCTCTCTACTGCAGAAGTGAACACAAATGCTCTCTCCCCCAGAACGTGCCGAGGTTTGCCCGACTTACTAAGAAATACCCTCAATGCACTCTGGCCCCTCACACTCTTCCTGGCACACGTTCCCCTCTGCGTGATGCATCAGGAATGAGCCACATCTCACCCTACACTGTGGCCTGGTGCTTAGGGTAATGGGCAGTGGTTTAAAACCTTTGAAAACCTGAACTGGCATTTCAAGAGTGACAAGTCAGCATGAGGGCTCTAATTGAGAGGCAATTACATGAAAGATGAGCACGATCCTAAATCCCTCTCCTCACCCCCCACGACTATGCTTTGGAAAAAGTGATCCCTACGTGTTTTTCGCTGTGCTGGATCGCCATGGCCCTGGGCCCAACACAAGTCTCAGCTGGCAGAGGGGCTCAGCAGCTCCCTCCAGACACGTAGCACCTCTGTACCAGCGCCCTCACAAAACGCTTGGCAGCTTCAGCAGCAAATTGTAGCTGTTCAATTCAGTTTTGAGGAAGGCACCTTAAGATGTCTAGGCCCTTCTTAGATAGTTACAGTCCACTAAGTTTTCTCTGTACAAATATTCATACAGGTATCTCTGCAAGCAACCATGTCTTCATCAGAGTTATCTTCTGTGAAGATAATCTAGAGCAGCAGCTAAATCCTCAGGGAAGGCTTTTTCCCCCCTCCCTGCAAATAACTGCTAGGCCAGGGAGACAATGGAGTTCAGCAGAAAAAAATGTTTTATGACATTTTTTCCCATCCATTTCACTAGACTTTTAGACTGGCTCAAATTGCCTTCTGTTCACAGCGCAGAGGAGACCCTGCCTGAAAGAGAGGAGCACAGGGGTCCCCAGGTGTCAGCACACAGCCCCGCCACACGCCAAGACAGGTCCCAGGGAAGCAGAAGCCTGCATTGCCACATACATCCTTCCACGCTTTCCTCATATTAGGATGACAGTAGGAAGGACAAAAGCCTCTCCAGTTCTTTCGCTCTTCCCCACTCATGCTGTGCAGCACACACTGACACAAGTTACTTCAGTTTTCCTTCAACTGGAAGAAAAACCATGAAGTTGGACAAGGTAGGGGAGGAACTGAGCACTCACACCCCAAACAAAAACAATCAAAAAAAACCCAACTGAAAAAAAACAAAAACAAACAACACAAAAAAAAAAATCAACACACACAAACATCAACTGCTAGGAAGAACTGAAGTATGTTTTTCAAAAAGCAAGGTTTGGGGCTTTTTAATTTATTTGGGGTAATTATTTACCTTTAACTGCAAACCATGTTTAAAAATCACAATACTCAGAATCGAACAGGACACTTATTTTTAAATATTATTGTCAGTCAGTCACAAGTCATGCCCAGAGACAAGAAAAATGATAATATATCAATGCCACAAACAACTACTAAGTTCACCCTGGCTGTAAACTAGCTTCATTGGCAATTCTATATTGTCACCATGTTTCACACGAATCTCTGGTTTGTTTGTGCCACAAGACCTTTCCTGAGTAAAACCAGACTACATCTCACCAGACTCAAAATCTTACATTTTAACTCTAGTTACTCCAAAGCATCTTCTTTCAACCCAAATTCTGCCAGCCCAACCAGGTGTATAGAGCGAGGCAAGTTCATACACTCTGGCAGAGAGTGTATTTTATGTTTATAACATGGAAGCTCAAACAAAGAAGCATAAATATCCCAGTTTCACAGCTGATAGTAGGTCAGCATGAGTTTCTTAAGTTTTATGAACCACTTCATTACTGGCAAAATGAAAACCCTTATAAACAGCTGCTTTAGATGAAAAAAATAATATAGAATCTAAAAATCTGGTTCTTCTCAAGTCCATGCCTCACTCCTCTGAGAAGGATCTATGTAAAGACACTGAGAAGTCAGCCCCAAGAACTCATCGTAGGCTCTCACACTCCCTCCTGAGATGCACACATGGATGAGTAAGGAAGATACAGAGAGTGCATTAAGCCTCTTATCATAAAAAGGCATTTTTTCCAACCTCTGAAGAGGTGTCATTCAAAGAGAGACTCTACTGGAGGACTGAGAACTAACAGACACCACTGCAGCTGGTGTGGCAGTCACTCCTCCTCTCCCCTGCATCTCAACAGCTCTGTAAGTCTCAACTGATCTAGTTTTCTTTGGATCAGAAAGGACCAAGAAAAGCATCTACATGGAAATATGCCACAAATGAAGCCAGCGGTTTCCCAATACCCACAAACAGAAGAAAAAGGTTTTCCCAGTAGTGGTACCATGCATCTGGGCATTTGAAGCTTATTGCTAAAGCTAGAATATATTTGCTAAATCTGCACCTGTAGGCAACGGTTTTTGTGTGTTGCTCTTCATCAGGTAGGAAAGGAAGAGGGAAATAGGGATCTAGTGAGGCAGTAGTCCAGAACATCAGGTGAAGAGCTTGGCGTCTACAGAGACTCTGTAAAGCACCTCAGAATTAAATTTCCTTTAATACTGTAAACATTCAGAGGGCAAGTAACAAACTTGAATTGGGTTTCAATAGCCTTAAAAAAAAAAAAAATAGCAAACACACACACAGAGTGGTATGACATTTGTAAGAATGGACACAACCCTATTTGAACTCCTCCTTCCTCTTTCTTCTGTTCAACTTTGGACATCCTGGTTGTCCAGTATAAAACTCACTTCCACATTAACATAACAGTCAACATTTGACTCATCAAGATAGTGACGGTCTTCCAGAAGTATGCTACATGGCTTTAAAATATTTAGACATCCTGTGAAACTAGAAGGCGTGGGGGGATGGGGGGGAATAAAAACTTCTCCTGAGGACCCAGGCAAAAGTCAGAACCTGGAACATAGAGAGTCAAGGAGCAGGGCTTGTGGTCCACAGCAGCCTAGAGCGTTTGCTTCCATGCTCAATGCATCAGGGATGTGCGCAAACCAGGACAAGGGACAAACAGCATCCTCATCATTTTGAATCAGCAGTAAGTTAAATTAGCTAAAATTGATTTATTTAAAAAAAATACACAAAAAAACTCAGTAAATCAAACTAGCAAGCTATAAACTGGGCACTACGGCCAGGTCCAAGAGAAAAATTCCTGAGTACAGAGGAAAAGCATTCAGAGAAGAAACATTATGCATGACTATCCCGGAGAGAACAAAACTATATTCAGAAAGACACCACCAGACTTTCAACTTCCACAAAGTCTTTTCTCAAGAAAGCAGCATAGTGTTAACACAGTGTGTTCCCATGAATTTCCATGAGAAGTCTGATCCAAGAACAAGATGTACACGTAGAAACTAAAAAGAGAGCAATAAACTCTTTCTGGAAATTATTTATGCTGACCATAGCTGTTCCTTATTATTAAGTTACAACAGAAGTAAAAGCCTAGAAAGAGGGAACAAAAAGGTCTTGGTCTGTTGGCATTTAGATACCATTTTACTCATTCTCTTCTTTTAATACAATCATATTCTATAACTATTAAAATAATAAAATCAAAATAACCAAAAGGCTTCAGTATTCCCAGCATGCTCCCATAAAATGTTCAAATAATTCTCCATTCGTTATTCATGCACAGACTACTCTTCTTTGCTCCTCCAGGATAGGGTGGTAAACGAATAATCTAAAAAAGCTAGCAAAACATTTCAGAACTTACAAATTATTGAGCAGAGAAAGTGGTGTGATGAGTAACATAACATTTTAGGAGCATATTCCACCTTTGGTCCTCTGCCATGATCTACATCGGGGGGGGGGGGCAAAAACCACATTTGATGCTAGGCAATAAAAGCAGTGCACAAAGGAACTAAAGTTATTTGTGGAATGAATTACATAGACCCATCAAAGCATATTCTTTCGTGGCTCAAGTGCATGTTTCTCCCAAGCTAAACGCATTAAGCCAGTGACTGTCCTTATACGTTTGTCTAATTGCTCTACAAAATCTCTCAGGTTTTGGATGGTGAGTCCTTCTGGTTTTCCCACAAGGTAAGGGGAAAAGGTGTTGAAGTTCAAAGAGGACCTTCAGTACCAATAATTTATGGCTGAAAGGTATTGCTGATCAGTATAGAGAATGAGCAGCAAAATAATCTTCAGAACACGTATCTAATCTCTGTCACGTAGCCAATATCCTTTCCTATCAGTACGTATCCAGGGGTTTGAGATAGAAGCTGGTCTTCCACTGAAACACACAGTCATCCTATCCCCTCCAGCTAAAGACATGCAGCTCTTCACCACTTCTTCCACACCCAGTGGGAGACTCCCACACTTGAAAATGGGCTAGGCTGCTACAGAATGTTTCCCCGCACACAGGAAAAAAACCTTGTTACAAGAGGAGCTACTGGCAACGCCAGCCAATGCTCAGGTTACTTCTCTTCAGCATCTCGACATGTTTAATGCATCCGTTCCATGCACTCAACAGATTAATGAGTACCCAAAAATGCAAATTATTAAAGAGTGAACACATTTCTGAGTATAAGAAACACTCACAAGAAGGTCACTGCCCAGGTTGTTCATGAGTCTCCATTTATAAGCAGCCTCCTCTGCATCACTGCAGCTCACACCCAGAGCTGGTCAGACAGTCTGAGGGAAGACACAGCCCACAACACACAGACAACCTACAACATACCCTGCCTTCAGCAGAAGAAACTGTGACTCTCTGCACCCTCTCTGTTAGGGTTGACCATCCTCCAGCAGCCTCCCTACAGACAACTAATGCCCAGTCCAGCCCCAGCCTCCAGAAACATTATCCACGGCCACGAGTCTCCAGGCTGCTCAGACATGCATCCCAGCAAGCAACTCTGTACCAATCCCAACCTGCTGGTCCCACGCATAAGTGACTACAAAAATATAACTGCAAGTATTTGGGGTTTTGGTTTTTGGATTTGTTTCGGGTTTGGGGTTGGTTTTTTTTGCTACACTCGGGGCTGAGCCCAACTCAGGTCCAACAATCAAAGTAAGTTTTTCTTTTTACTCTCTCCAAAGGCAGTGTCAGGTGGTACAGATGTCCTTTCAAAAGGCCCAGAGTCATCACGTCCTAATAAATAAATAAATGGCAGATTCTGACTCCTCCTTCTTTATGGCAGGTGTTTCCCTGACTTTGCAGCTGTGTATATTTACAAATCAGTAGTTTCTTGACTCATTCCCAAAACAAAAGCTTGCAACATGGCCATATCATTGTCTTCTGCCAAACCCACAGATGCCAGGGCCTTTGTTTCCTTAGCCAGTTGCAGGGTATTTTTTGCTACCTTTAAAACTCTCAGCTTTCTCCAAAGAATATACTGTCACTTTCTGAAATAACAATTCAGCTTGCTTCCCCATTTCATTCTAGAGGAGAAGACATAAAATAGACTTCTGACAAAGCATGGAGCACTGAAATTTATTCTTTCATCAACACAATAAAGAGTCAGACAATGCAACTCCTCCCTCCCACCTTACAATGTTTAAACCCTGTTATTCGTTCTTCAGACTGTTATTAGGACATCCAAATAAATGCAGTTCTCCTCAACTTCATGCTAAGAGTGTCTCAGCTCCCAGGATGGGTGGGAACAGCTGTGCTCTTCTAATTGTGCGTTTTCCTTTGAAGGAGGGATACCATACAGCACACGAGAAGCAGATCGTGAGGGCTCTGAGCACACCAATCCATGTTGCTACCTGGTAGCAGAGCAGCTACTGTCCCAAAACAACAGGAGTTCAGTTTAAGCCCACATGCTCTCCCCCTTGCCCTTCCAAAACTACACTGATTTACCCATTCCAGTCTGTCTCCTCACCTGCATTCAAAAGATGTTAGTAATGATATTGCCTTAGTCTTGCCTGCTCACAGGAGTCATCCCCAACATGTGGACCACAGACAAGTGATTCTGCTGGGAGGAATAGTCAAGGTGAGGAGAAAAATTAGGAGCAGTTATTGACAGGTGTTGAGACAGCACAGCTAATTCCTTGCTAAGCTGCCTGATGCTATGAACTTTGAGAATTTCTTCGCACGTTTAAATATTTTCATGATACTGTATGAGAGTCTTCCTTCATCCCCTAGACCTGAGGGGAGAAGGGGAGGACAGAGCCTCAAAGAGCCCTGGGGGAGGTGAAGCCCAGCAACTTCACATTGTCCCTGGTCTGCCCTTCACCAAGGCAACCCTTCTCCACAGGATCCTCATTGGTGGAATCATCCCCCACCTCCAACAGCTGCCTCTCCCCACCAAGACTTTTAGACCTCTTTAGAAACCCTTAACACACTACACATGGTGCCTCACACAGCAGCTCTTGCCCAGGGTTATGTCTTCATTTCCTGGCAGAGCATACGCAAATCAAAGGGCTGCTTTTATGGTTTGCGTTTTTTTTTTTCTCCCCGAGGAGCCTCAATTTCTATTCCAAGGCAAAATCGTGCTTCAAACACACAGAACAGCATATGTTATTTCTTCACCTACCAATCAAGAGACTAGAAGAAACCAGCCTAGTACTTAAATATCTGCCATTTCGTAAATGCTAGGCAATACCCTAGAACTGTCTCCATCGCAGCATCCAATCTGTCCCCAGCAGACAGCCCAGGAAAAGGAGGCGATACAAACAACAGAAAGGAGTCAGGCTACAGCAACTTAAAAGGTTTAGTTTTGAAAAGCAGTCATTGTAGTGGCTTAATACAAGGTGCAGCAAATCTGTTGCTTGTCTTTAATACCTTGTCCGCACGCACTGCACAAACGTCCCTGAAGAGTTCACACAGTGCAACATTGGCTACACTGGCTACGCCAGCTCTGTGTGCACCTGACAGAATCCTAAGGGTCCACCTGTAACTATGATGACCCCTGGCCATTTCACACCGGCCAAGCCAAAATGACAAATGAGAAGCGGCACATTTGGCCCATAGCAATCTGGCAGCGAGAGGCACAACCGAAGGAACTGGTTCCAAAGGCAACATGTGGCACCGTGGGGCAGGGAGATCCCAGAGCAGAGGGGCTGCCGGCCAAATAAGTATTGCTTAATGGGGACAGACAGACAATAGCAACAGTTCTCAGAATGAGCCTTGCCCAAGAACTCCAAAAATAAGTTACAATTTCTCAAAGCAGTCTTCCAGTCAAATATATTTAAAGTAATTAAAGGTAGATGAGAAGAATTAAGTTTCCCTCAATTTAGACAGGAACTCATATCTTAAAATGCACCAGAGGCATAGAGTAATCTTCCAGAAATGTTTTTCCTGTCATGTCTTACTGTTTAATTATATATTACCGTTCCAAGCTATCATGATAGATTTTAAGTGAGTTTGTCTTTTTTCCATAATTAATCATAGCAGACACTCATCTGTTCTTCAAGCCTGGTGTTGACAGTACTGTTTTCACCACTGTAAGGCAATCATCCCACAGCATTCCTTCCTGAAAGTTATTGCAAAGAGAAAAGCTCACCTATCTGCACAAGATGCCTTTCAAAGATATAAATCAGTTCCATATACATTACTTCATACTACAGAGAAGTAAAAAAAGGAAAACTGCTTTTCCATAGCAAGCAATCATACAGGCACACAGACATAGCACAGGCTAACAACACTAAATAAATGCTGATTACAAATATATAAACCAAGTAAAACCATCCAGGAACAAGTGTCCTACTCCTTAAACATCAGACATTGGGAGCCATCAGCGTCCACCACTGGTGCAGGAGGAAGGCAGGCAGAACAGTACTTGGTTCTTCCATGAACCTAAAGCAGCCTCCCTTATAACTATCGTAGCCAAGACTTACTTTAAAGGCAGCTTTTGTCACCATCCTATTTTATTCCAAGCACAGAAGATGTGTCTTCAAAAATAACTTGTAGTTACATGCATATCATTGCTAGCAAACTATTTAATCAAAGAAGAGCCACATCCAAAGCAGAAAATAATAAATGTTAATTGGACAACATAAAGAAGCCTTACTTTCTTTTTTTTAGCATCATAAGTCACAAAAGTAAGAGTACTGGGGACCGGGCGGGAGGGGAAGGTAAAAGAAAAGAAACACCAACAAGTCTTTTACTTTGGAAGATGAAGCATTTATCTCTTACAACAGCTACAGCAGATAGCATGTTCACAGAATGTTTTCTTGATGGCTGCTGAACCAACATAATCAATAACATACAGGAATCTCCATTCAAAGTGTTTTATTCTTCATCCTCTCAGTTTGAGCTCCCCAAAGGACAAATCAGATACTTGCAAAATTACTTTTTCCCCACCTGTGAAATCCCGTGACACAAGCACTTGTTTTTGCACAAGCAACAACTAGAACTCCAATCCACTGTTAATTGATTTTGATTACTCTGTAGAAAAAGTATCATTTTCTGCAGTTCTCCTATATCCTTTCACATTGTAAGCTGGTAGCTTCCCAATTACAAGTCATTAAGAAAAAAATCATATAGCCTGTTCTGCTCATACAAACAGGCATGGATGGGTGCCACACAACCCTGAGCAAGCATAAAACTTCGTGTGTCTTACTACAATCTCGTAAGAATAAACTAAAAACAAAGCTCAAGTTTTCGATAATCAATCACTGAATTAACAGTGCCGCTTTTATTGCTTTCTAGCTGCATCTCTATTGCCCAAAGCAACATACCTAAAGCAGCAATGACTACAAAAAAGACAATATATTCACAGCTGGACAGGCTGCTAAAGACTAAAGTTTACATTTGTATCCAAACATTTTTACTAGTACCACCTTTTGCTAAGGCCTGACCTCTGAAAGATTCTGGCATTCCAAACTATCATTTTCTTCCAAGTTATAAGAAAAAAAAAAAATGTAAGATTTAGCCATGTATCTTAATCATCACTTTTAGAAGATGAATGCTTTTAAATAACCACAATATTCTGACAGCTTGGTTATCTGTTCCAAAAAAGATGAAGAAAAACATGCTGAACAAGACAGACAATTGCCCAGGAGGGGGGAAGGGAGGGAAGAGGAGAGAATTGCTTTACCCAGGACATTATTCACATCTCTTTTATTTACAAGAACAGTCAACTGTTTCCAGTGTTCTTATTTTAAAATGCAGAGGAATAATACGCACTCAAAAATATGACATATTAAATCTCTTAAAAATTTTCACCCACTAGAAGTGGATTTCATATTTATTAAAAGTGAAAATATTAAACATAAACTTGCATACTCTCTGTAATCAGTGTAACACATTTCCCGTATTACAAGGGCTGAACTTAGAGTAGCAAGAAACAGACTAACAGCCCTTTTTCTATGACAAAAAAAAAGTGGAGATTCTAAACCTTGTATCTTTCTGCTCTCTGTACCCTCAAAATCCAAATAGACCCCTAGTTACCCCAAATATGAGTAAGCTATAAAGTAACACTCCAGTCACAATGTGAAGAGCATCCCATGCTGGAGAAACTTGCCAAACAAACAAAAAAACCAACACAATTTCATTTTCCTTTCTAAGTATGAAAATTAGCATTTTCTTTTCAAGGTATCTAGGAAAAGAGGAAGCAGAGCTTGTAATAATTTTTCCTCAGTCCTGACAACCAGCCTTTAATTTGCTGCCATCTGTACTTCAGGAAACTTCAGCCCTTTCATTAGGAAATCCCTCCCCCAGGTTTACTTGTAGGCAATGGTTCAGATCCGAGCCATGTAATACAGTAATTAACTTGAAGAAATCACACATCCAGATCCAAACCAGTGTATTATTTAGAAAAGATTAATTATTTAAGATCAATCTTCACTTCCTATTTTTAATTTCATGCACAAGTCTTTCAGCATTGTGAGTATTAAAATACATATCATTTTCTCATTAACAGAGAAGTTAGGGTGGTTATAATAGGAGATTTCCAATCATCTGCCTTAATCAAAATAACAGAACTTACTGCACAAATTGTTCATCCAAGGAAAACCTCAAACACAGCCGTGGTTCCTCAGACATCCTATAAAACTGTTAGTACTTACATACACATATGTGCACACAAACCGTCTGCAAGCCATCCCCAAACTCTAAGCTTTTAGAGGTGCTGACTACACACTTGTAATCAAGTAAAGTTATGGCCAGAGGTTTCATAATAACAGCAGAAAATGTAAATCAGCACTACAGAACTCAAGATGGAAAACCACAAGCATTTCTGTTTCATAAACAGCACTTCCACAAGTTGAGAGGAAGACTGCCTCCACCAAAGGAGTCCTTCCTTAGAAAGAGGAGGTCTAAGAAAAAAAAAAAACAAACTATTCAAACACCAGTGGGATCCAGACTCAAACCCGCATTTGACACATCAAATCGCCAACAACTGAAAAGCTACAGTTTTTAATGCATGGAACGTTTTAAAAACATACTTTTAGGTTTGAGATACCAAAGGAAAAGCTTTTTGACAACAGGAACATCTTGCATTTAAGAGAGAAAAGAGAGCTGCTGAGGCTAAAGAAGTGAGCATCCAGACACTGGATGTAGCACAAATTTCTATCAAGGTTTAAACAACTTGCTTTCGCCCCTCCAAAGCCTCCTCTCTCCTCCTGCTAAAGGGACGGTACCTCCTTACCCACCTTAGCATCCTTCAGAGCCTCAGAAGACTCAAACATAGAACAACCAAAAAAACCCATGTTTTTCCAATAACCTTCAGATCTTTTACATGAATGCTTCGCTAGAGGAAATGCCAGAGCGCGTAGCCTCAGACAACTGTTTTACATTAAGGAAGAAGCACATTAATTTACTGCACGAGTACTACCACGACGCACTTTTAGGAAGTACAGTATTGCAGTCACAGTTGCCATTTTCAGCATCCGAGAATAAACACAAAAGCTGCCAACACTAGGTTGCATAAGAGCACTTTAAGCACATGGTTATTTACAAAAGCAGAGGTAATTATAATGCAGGAGGTGGATCCCAAACAAACAGACTTGACTAACACTGTCAAAAAAAAACAACCCTCAGAGATCTACAATTGCTATTACTTAATTGTAGGACAGCTGCATGAACAGCCTCAGTCGCTCACGGTACTACCAATACACAGCCAAAGAAAACGTTGGAAAAATACGCTTTTTAAAAACATAAGCTGATGTCAGAAGCTATGCGCAGAGAAGAAAACAGGGAAACACCGTTTCTCTGGACAGCTTACCTGATCTGGACTTAATGATGTCGCTGAACTCGCTGTGTCCTCCACCAGGTCCTTCTTCCTGGTCAGAGACGCGGGCCATGCTCACAGGCTGGGGTACATACACCACGGGCGCAGATTAAATCCGTCAGGGGGGAGTTCCCATGGAGGGCCCTGGCTCAGCACCAACACCTACAGGGCAGTACCATGGATCAGAGAGGCACCATAACTCCAGAGGCTGCACAGGCATGACTCTACGTGGGAAGCACAGGCCGGGACCGAAGCTCGTTGGCCATGCCCACACTTGGCCAGGCAGCTGACTAGCCGGTCACTGAGACCCTTCCAAGGGATGTCTTACGGGATTTAAAAAGCGAGATGGCACAGAGGGGTGCTGCTGGTCAGTTTAATCCCTAGCCACGAAAGCAAAGCTTCAGCCATCCTTGGATGACGGGGCACCCCCTTGCCACCCGTGCACCCTAGAAAGGCAGGACACATCCCTTGCATCGATACCATCACCACCCATCACCCAGATGGCACCGAACGGGACATCCCTGCTTGAGGCGGGTGGCAAAGCCAGGGAGCCCCCCTCCTGCCAGGACGGGGCATGTGCCAGCTGGGATGTGGCAAAGGGCTGGCGTGTTCCTCCGGTTGGCCCAGGGCCGTGAGAGCCACGTGTGGGAGAAGCCACGAAGCCCCTTCTTCGTGGGCAGGGGCAGGGGCTGAGGGGAGCAAGCCCCACGGGACGGGCCCCGCACACGGCCCCAGGCAGCTTCGCGCCTGGCGGCCCTGGCAAAGCCACCGCCCCCACTTCCCCGGTGGGGATTTTGACCCGTCGGGCGGCCGGGCGTGCCGGCACCTCTGCCCGCGG
>VWZK01007203.1:458184-483438 GCA_013396935.1 Baryphthengus martii
AGCGGGCCTCGCCCGAGAATGCAGTGGGTCCAGCGGTGGGGCAGCTGGGGCGGCCAGGTGCGGTCGGCGTCGGTCCGCTCCGCTCTTCCCCTTCCCTCGGGGCCTTTGCGGCCTCACCTGTGCGCTCCCGACTCGCCTCTCTTTTCCCTTTCCTCCCGCAAATAAGCGCGGTCGCCCAGCGCTTCGGAGACGAAGCGCGGGGCGGGGCCGGGCGGGTGTCCGCCGCGTCCGCCGTTCTGTCGGGCCATCGCTACCCGTTAACGCCAAAGTCGTACGGCGAGGGAGTATGACAGAATTCGAGGGGCATTTAGGACCTTTACACACTTAAGAGCAGGAAATGGCTCTCCCGAAACTTGTCAGTGTTGGCCGAGGGTCCGAGCTGCACCTCGGAGGGTGGCTCGGCAGCTGGAAGTCCCAGGGGGTTTTCAGCTGGGCCGTGAAGGAGCGCTATGGATCAGATAAAACGTGCAGTGGTGGATGCTAAGTGTCTGTGCACATTTTTTATATATGAACAGCCATATACGTTAGTAAAATATTTAGCTTATGGTAATTAATTTATTGCCACATTTGCAATCTGCAAAGGAACATACTCTACTTGCTCAGGCAAGTAATCCTTATTCACCTGTACTGTTCAGTTGCTGAACACATGGCCCTTATTTATCTTGGTAAGTGTAAGTCTGAAGTTTCAGCAGTATCAGAGAGACACCGACAGCTGAGTAATTGCTCAGTGTTACCTGTCAGGCCTCAGCCATCCGGCCCAAAATGTTTACAAGGTTAGATGCGTTCCCAGCTTCAAGTACCTCAATTGCCTCAGTAACAAAACCAGATACAGGACAGCAGTCTTCTGGAAAGGAGGCACAGAATTTATTAGCTAGAAGAAAGGACGAAGCCCAAGCTGCGCAAGATACTTATTTTGTATCGCCAGGTAAATACAAATTGATAGCCATGAAGTGAAGAAGATTTGTCTTCCAAAGTCTTTTTCTTATCAGTATAAAACTCATGAGTTTTCTAGGCACTACGGATAACAATAATAAACAATAATTACATGTGTTTTAGCCTATGCTAACTTTGATATTTACCCATACTTTATTATTTCCCCCAAAGAAAAAAGAAACAAGCTACCTGTAAATTATTATTATCATAATTCTAACTGCTTTTAACAGTTTTTTTCCTCAACCCTTGATCTGTGTAGTACATGTGTAACAGGGACTGGGACTTACTGTTCTGCATCCCAGGATGGAGGGCCTCACACAGTGTGGTACATTTTTGCACTTTGAAGAAGCCCCAAAGATCAAGATGCCTAATTCTGATCGTTCAATAGATTTCCTGGGTGATTCGGTGCGAATGAGTTAATTCATCCTTGATCTGCTTACCTTAAACTACTGCATGAAGTTCTGACTTCTAAAGAGCTAAAAATAAAGCGTCCAAAATGTTGTGATGACTGAAGTTGTGAAGCTGTTGTGAATCGCAGTTCGTGGATGCTGGATGTTCAAGGCCCAGCAATGAAAAATAACTTCAGTACTGGAAGCCCAGAATCCCAGTGTAACCCAGATGCTTTTGATACAGATCTTCCCCAAACAGGATGAGAGATGTACTGTGCCATGTAACCCAGTGCCTCCTCAGGAGTCATCACAAACGAGAATGGTCATTTCTCACTGCTGGGTATCTAGCAGCGATGCGGGGCCTGGGGATCCCAAAGCACCACACTGCCTTGCCTAATGCAAGGAAATACTAAGGGGAGGAAAGGTCTTTCTTTCATAGGCTGCACTGCAGGGATTAGTCATTTCATAGAGGTTACGCAAGACCGTTATTGGGTAGCAATAACTTTGATCACTAAAAGCTGCAGTCAGGCTGATAAGCGTGAGCAGAGAGCTGGTATATCTCCACGTGTAAGCCCAAGGTCCTGATTTTTATAATCTCTGAAAGCACCTACGAATTATCTCTCAAAAAGAAACACATTTCAGTTTAACCTGATAGCATTTCCTTTTTTTCTTTTCTTCCTCTCTTTTTTTTTTTTTTCCTCTTTTAGGCAGAAGTAGCATCATTATCTTTCAACTGCCAAGCGCCAGCAGAAGGGTAGCAGAATAACGAGACTGCACACTACCTCAGGGAAGCAGGAGAATTTTTTCCCTGGTGTGTTTGAAACGTGCCTCTCTCCAGAGCCATCATCACTCAGCAGCTGATCAAAGTCTGAGTTTTAGACAGTAGGCTTCTCAATACAAGGGCTGTAATTGTTATATCTGGGTCTTTAAGCACAAGTCCATTGGGGAAAAAAAACCCAAACACTCTAATCTTTAACATTCCATAGATGTGTATGCTTTAGGTCTTTCTAAATTTGTATTCCAGTGGTTGGCAGAATTAGAAAATAATGATTAGCACAATATTGAAGTCAAACAACAAAGTCTCCACCCATTTGTATTTCTAAAACCTACATTCATCTACAAGTATCTTGGTTGCTGCAGACCATTAATATCATCTGCATTGTGTGGCAGTTTACCTTTCTGTATAATGCAGAATAAATTCTGAAAAGAAAGGCAAAGTCCATGAAGCCCTTAGATAATGTTACGAAAGGAAAGAAAAAAAGAAACTAAAGAAACTGGCTGAGATGTAGAGCCCTTGAACTTTGACCAAAGTAAATAAATACTTTATCCCTCAGTGCATGAAAACAATGCGGTTGTGAGACCCTGAGCTCATCTTACCTTGTCTCCTTGTCTTTCCTTTGTTCTTAGCATTTCTGTTTTTAGAACACACTCATAATTGACAGGATTACGATATAACTAGGATTTTCATGTATCTCATTACTTTGAGATTGCTATAATAATGCATGTGCCCATTCAGCAATGTTTTGTCATCATTTCAGAAAACCATTCCATATTCAGGAAGACATGAGATACCAAATGGATTGCTTTATAAGTAGAGTATCTTTATTGTCCCATTCCACATAGCCCATTGTGTTGTTACTCTCAGTTAACAGATCGGGCAGGCTGTTACTCAGTAGATTATTTTTTTTCCTGCAGAACTTGCATCTGAATTCAAATAACAGCTCTTTGGTGCTTTGGTGCTGACATAATGCACTCACCAGTTAGTGCGAGTCCCTTACTATTTTCATTATCTCTAATGTGATCAGAAAAACATATTAAAAGGCATATTGAATAAACAGTCTCGCTTAGTATGTTCCTCTTGTGAGGAAAATGACTAAGGTTTTCTAAAAATTTGGGTCAGTTTTATCTACAGTACCTTTGAAAGACTCAGTACACCGGGCAGACATGGTTAGCTTGTTCCTTTTCCCTTCTTTTGCTGTAATCTAAGTGTTTTAGAGTTATCTTTGTTGTTCAACTAGTTATCTGACACTAAAATACTCAAAATCAGACATAGCACAAATTTTAAAAGTGAGACAGCGTTATCTACCCTCAACTCCTTAGGCTGGGATTTGATTTTAATGTTAGTTTGCTTATTTTTATCCCAAGCTCAGCCGCCTTTGTGTGCAAGCTCCTCCTGAGCTCCTCCAAGAATTAGAGCTCTGTTGTGGTAGGCACTGTAACGTATCTTGGGAAATTCATGACTGTTTTGCTCCACAGAGATAACCATACATCAAGGGCCACCAAGTGCAGAAAAGGAGAGGGACAGACTGAAGCAGAGGGCAGCAGGTACCTATGATAAATATACAAGCCTGGAGCGCAAGTTGCCCTCTGAGCAAAATGCCCAGTGCCTCCTGCACTGCCGCAGGTCCACCTGACTATTCTGTGTCACCATTCGCTGTCCTTCTCTTTTCTAACCTAAAGAGAAAGCAATGTATTCACCTCAGTATTACTTCCGTTTCTATAAGTTGGGATCTGCATTTTCAGTAGATTCTCTCCACTCTATTTTTATCTCGTTAGATTCGATATATCTAACCTTTAGATCAGGTTCAAGGCAATATCGTGTGCATAAAATACACTGGAACCTTGTATCTTAAGTTTCAGTGATTTTTATAGTTTCATTATAAAACCCCAGCAAATTGTACTGTATTAATAGAAATGCTGACATCCCTTTAGCTGCAATGACATTAATTGAAGCCACCACAATTTATCATCATTCTGAAGAATATAACCTCTAAAACTACATTAAATAAGAGTGCATTAATGAACAATTATACTAATCAATTTACTCTCCCAGCATAACTCTTTTAACTGCAGCAGAGGATTGTAAAACAGAAAACCATCAACAGCAGAAATGCCTATGCAAAACAGGAACCTTTGGCCAACTACATGAGGCAACTCTCTGCAAGAGCAGGTGTCAGTTGTTAGTCAAAGTCGCCCTGAACACAAGTTCTTTTTCATTTATTTATATAGTCTTTCCGTTTATTTTTTTCACTCATGGCTATTTTTTCAGTGCTGTTCCATTCTCATTTGAATAGCTTATGGGATATATCGGCTTAGGTTTGCTTAGTGGCTAGACACATAAATACCTAGTGCTTGTACAATTACAGAGTAAGCACACTTCTTTGGCAAGTTTAGCAGTTAGGAGTTAGAATAGGACACAGGATTCCTGTGTTAACACAACATAGAAACTTGGGTAACTTGCTTAATTTTGGTAACTTGGCTCACTCTTCGCAGTAGGGAAAAAATAACATCTTCCATTATAGGGGCATTATTTATTCAGTGAAATAATACGATAGTTGGACAATGACAATTTGGAAACACTTTAAAAATGAGAGCACTCACCATTCTGCAAAAAACAATATTGGTGGAAAGGGTGTTTCTTTGTAAGTCTTTTTATTTTAAGTGTAGGCAGTGGGAGAAGACCTGTTTATTCTCACAAAAATTAAAAAGTAGCTCCTTAGCACTCTGTGAATGCTCCCAGCATGAAATGATTACAAACCAAAAGAAAAATGAAACAAAACAGTTTTTCACAAACATTATTTTTTAACTTTATTTGCTTCACTTTTGATCAAACAATTAGGTACACGTCACCATTTCTTTGCCATTTCCAGTTAAACGATCAATGTGGACACTTCGTACTTGAACCCTTAAGAAGTTCCCTAATTAGAAGCAGAATTTAATGGTTTATGTACAAGACTGCACAAGTGTTAACAAAATCTTACCGGGATAAAGGCACTCTTTGGGACACCAAAATCAAAAACCTGTGCTATGGATGGCATGTCCCATTTTCCCACCTACTAAACACTTTCCTCCTAATTAAACTCCCCCCATAGACTATACTTGGCAGCCTGTGGCTTTTGCCTTCCTGAATCGCACGAGGACATACGTGGTTACCAAGACCGAGATAGGAACCAGGCTTGAAATGCTTCATCATTGCTCCCTCCAGCTGCAAGACATCTGCAGTCCAGAAGCTGCAGCGCTCTCATCACCCTGAGCAAGTCCCCACACATTCGGCTTCCTGACCACAGATGGACAGCCTATGGCCAGGCGAAGGCCTGACCTGCCATACCTGCCCATGCAAGTACACCTTCAGATCCTCTAGGAAGCCCCACTCTTACCTAACTCTATATTACCATTAGCCTCCTATTTCCAAAACGTGTGGAGGTTTGTTAATGTGCTGAAAGCTTAAATAACTTTTAATTACTACCACTAAGTGGGTTTTCCTTTCCTCAAAATGACAAGGATTTGGACTTTTAACTAAAATAAAGTCATTGTGATTACATTAGATCTGAACATTACAGATGTGTATACATTTTTAATTCTGAGCAAATGAGTAACACTTTTTAGTCAGCAGAATAATTTGTGCAAGTCAAGTTTTATACCCACCAAAGACTTTAGTTAAGAGTTTGTTTTGCAGTGTCTGGTTTTCTGTGGCTACACCTGCAAAACAGAAGGAGATGCTCTGCAAGTTGTGGCATCTGACAAAGCCCACTTGTAGAGCTCCATGCTGCCTAGGTAATTCACTCTGTGCCGCTTCATATTTTCACACGCATTTTGCAAAAATTCAGCGTGAGTGAGGTCAGTTATCACAAGACACACGTCAAACCTATTTCAGCTAATGGTTTAAATCATCTTGACCGAAGTCTCTTGGGCCCTTCCTGAGTTTCTCCTGCAACCAGTGGGGCTGCCCCCAGCGGGATACGGAGCGCAGCTCAGCGGCCTGCCCAGCCACGCCGCTCCCTGTGCCACCAGCTGGCCGCGATGTTCTAGGGTGCATCCTGCAACATTTCCCCTGTGTGAGCAGGATATCTTGGCCTCTCTGTTAGGGCAACCCTCTGTCCGCTTTGCTCAGCTAGGGCCGAGATTGAGGTCTGAACCTAGTGAGCGCTGTGGGTTTCCCAGAGGGATGAGTACTCTGATTTTTATTTTTTTTTAGTCAATGGGAATGTTTGAGAGGAACACACAGGTAAAATTTCCAGAAGCAATGGGGAGCTGGAGCACCTAGCACACCAGGCAGCGCTGACAGGGGTGAGCTTCACACCTCAGACAGGCAAGACTGCAAACGACGGCCTCACTCTTCCCATGCCTGTCACTCTGGGGCTGCCTCCTGACTGCCACAAGAATTACATGCCCAGTTTAAGGAAAAGTGTTTGGCTCAAAGTACACAGTTCTTCAGGGAATGAGAAATTTCCTAAGAGACATTTGCTGGTTCTTTAAACTATTTTGCAGCTAGTTAAATAACTGCTGTACTAGAAGCTCTGCAGGCAGTAATTATTGCTCCATTTTCTTCTACTAGACAGTCCTGAACTGAGCCATGAAAAATGCTTTGAAATCACAGCAAAGAGGAAACTTTTGGACATCATTTATTTTGGGATGTTCCGAAGCTATTTTCCAAACCAAAAAATCAGTCCAGCCCTGCCAAGTCCTTAATCACTGAAATGAAGAAAGAGACCACAAAACTGAATGAAAAGATGATTAAAACCATTTTCCTACTCTGAAAAAGCCTTTTTTGGAGTTACTGTCAGAAGAAAATGAGGGAGCAACAAAAATCCTTAATACATTGCTGATGTATCTAACTGGAGGTGACTCACAGAGGCCAAGCATTTGAAAAGGAAGCAATGCCGGAGTTTGTCCTTGCTGGGAAAGAACTCATACATGGACTTTGCATTTCAGAAAATAAAGCTTTACTAGCATTCCCAGAGAATTTTCCACCCATGTGAGAACATGAATCTTCTTAAGAGTATCCACTATACTAGGCCATTAGAACATAATTGTCACATAATATCTGAGCATTTAGGCTTCAAGCACTTACAGTCTCATCTTAAAAACAGTTAGCAGGTACAAGACAATAGTTATTTATAGCACAGAAGTACCAAAGGGTGTGCTCTGTCAGGATCAGGTGCCATTGAGCTCGACAGTATGTAAACACAGATCAACAAATTACTTCAACCATACAGCTTGTGTCTGGCCCAGGACAGAAGGGATGTTTTAAAACTCTGTGAACATCATCTGACAAATGATGTAACTACTGTTAAAAGGACCAACGTATATTTAAAATACAAACATATCCAAGCGCTGGCAAATTCAGAGTTTAAATCCAGTCTGAAATAAGATGCCACGAACACGAATGAAAGACAACTGCAAACCAAATTGTATGATTGGGAATGCTAGCTGGGAATGAAACTTAATTTTAGCAAATCCTGTGAAACATTTGTTATGAAATATAAAATCATCTGTCCTTGCCCTGAAGCAGCAACCACTAGCTAGCTACATTTTTTCAGTATCAGACCAGAAACAGCCCTGACAAGAAATGTGAAGAAGGGGAGCGCATTAGAAAACTGATTTTAGCAAGTATATGACACATTAGGGATGGAAATGTTCATGACAAAGTTTTCCTGAAGTTACTGTATACAAGAGCACAGTTCCCAGATAAGACCCCCGCAGGCTCACCCTCCACCCACCTCCCTTCATCACTGTGTTTGTTTAAAGTATTTCTGGGTATTAAACTCCTTGAGACACATTCCTTGGACTCTCTGAGTGGGATTCAATGAGCACATAAGGCATCCCATTTAAGCCAGGGACCCTACAATCCCAGGCACTCCTATGTCCTATACCTCTGTGTTTTTATGCCCTCCTGATGCAGCCAATCCTGCCTCTCAACACAGCCTCAGCCAAGCTGGTGGCACTGGCCAGGAGAGATGCTTTTTCTCCAGCTTAATCTATCATATTTGTTAACTTTGTCTTAAGGAATCTTCAGATTCTTTTTTTTTGTATTTTGAACTGTGTCCTCTCTGTCATATGTGTGGTACTGAAGCACACACAGTACTATTCAGTAGTATTTCTTTCCTCAGGAACTCGGAGAGTTTACTTTTCCACAGAAAGAGCTTTGCTATTTTGGGTGTGGAATGAGGTGCATGATTGCTCCTGGATGTCCCACTCCAAGAAAGAGAGTAAAGTAAAACCTTGGACATCTCCCAGCACAGTACTGAGCCCAAAAGGGTCGCCTTTGGAAAAAAAATTAAAAAATTAAAAAAAAATCAGTGGAGCCTCAGTTATGCATTCTTAATACAACAGAGAGAACTATTAAAATATAATAGCTAAGAGTATCACTGCAGGCTGTGAGATATATGTTATGAGATGTCCACAGCCCAGCACACTGACAAATCTCAAGGCAGATGTGCTGCAAGTGAGACTGCCTCCAGGATTGTTTGTGGCAAGGTCTGCAGGGAACAGGAACAGCTTTGAGATGGCCAGCTGCAGCTGGTCCAGCTAGAAAACTGGGCAAGCTCTGGGCACATGAACAGCTCTTCACATCCTATCTGTTTCCCTGTGCTCCACTGCCTATGTCCATTTGTTATTTCTTGTTATTTCTGAAAAGCTTTGGGCTGTTTCAGCGCTGTGTTTCAGCAGCACCCAGACTTCAGCTGCCAAAGAATGTGACTCCTCTGTCCTGCAGTTACACCAAGAATCATGAATATTAACAAGGAGAATGCGTGTGTCTCACAACTGCAGGTCACTGAGGCTTTTTGTCCTAGTTCTTCCTTACACCTTCTTAGACATAAATTGTAACAGTGGGTCAAAAATACAAACCAAAGATTTAAAGACTGCAATTCTTAACTTAGATGCCATTAAAATAATGTAACTGCCTTGAACGATAGACGATTCATTTGCGAAAACTGGTGATTTATTTATAAAGATGCAAAGTGCAAAGCTGCGCCCAGATCTCAGGGCGAAAGAGTGAAACAAGCAGTGCATGATGAAACCCTCTGCTGACTCCAGCAGAAGATAAAGTGTGCAGCAGAACATCCCGAGCCATGGAACAAAGCGAGTAAGGGTTTCTCTAGACTCCTTCATTTCTGCCAGAAATGACAGCAAATAGCTGTTGGCCTCATTTGTAACATTATCAAATGCCACACATCTTCTAAAGGGCCTTCCTTCATTTTTCCCACTCCATGTCTTTTTCCCACATAAGCCTAAATCTGGATTTGGTTTTAGGAATAGCAACCAATAAACAGAGGCACAGTAACACTAGCAATGGGAAACAAATCTTACCAAATTTGAACATGAAAAATGGAGGAAAACAAAACCTTTTTAACAATGCCTGAGGAAGCCTACAAGTCCTAAGGCTGATCTAGAAACCCTGTTAATCCAAGGATTGCTTTTCACTTTTAGGATACACTTTCAAATTCAGCCAAAGCTGTCACTAATAATTAATATAGTGATAATTTTTGGGTGGTCTCCCCTAATTCAAGATTACAGCATTCCAGCATGAAATGTATACCTGAACAATACAACTTTATTTGTAGACTATTTCCATGAGTGGTGCAGCGATTCAGATGCTCTCTGCATTCTCCTTACAGGGCCTCCTCTCCAAACACTAACTGTGCTCACTTAGTTTCAGTGATGAGCTCTGATTTTCCCGAGCTTCACTTTGGTACAGTGAGAAGGGAACAATCAGGGAAAGCAGTGAGGATCCCTGATTCACCACCCTCCAACTTCATAGCAGCAGAAACATCTCTGCATCTCTCAGCAAGAACAGGCACAGTGGGATGGCAGCGACCCATGCCCTGGCCTTACTAGGTTTGACTCCAGCCTATCACTAGAGTCTTTTACAGAGCGAAGCCTCTACTTTTTCTTCCTTAGGAGGAATTTTCCATCAAGTGTTTCAGCTGGAAACCATCCACCTTTCTGCACCAGGAGAGGCATAAACTGGTTAGGGAGAGCAAGCCCCAAACACTACATAAGGCTTTACTTTGCCAGAGGCCCTAGTAACATTGCCAGTCTTTCTGAGCTGCAGGGTACAGAGTCTCAGAGCCACTAGCAGAGCCAACCACGCTCTCTCCCATCGGAGAGTCAAAACAGCTGGAGAACTTGTTCCTGTTGGCATCCATAGTTTTGCTGCCTAAGAAGTTTCTGGTTCTCACAGACTAGTACAAAGAGCCTTTTCACAGAGGTCCAGATTGCCCCCAGAGTCTGTCCCTTCTTTATTTACAGTAAGACTCTCAGATTTAGTCTAGAGTGGTCTGCAGGTTGCCAGGGAGCTCTAGGGGAGAAATCCTGTCAAAGAACATAAGTTGCAATGCATTCTCAAAAGGATGTCCTTTCTGATTCATTTAATCTTCCCTGGAAATGAACTTCACAGCCCCAACTCCTTTGGCTGTACATGATTTGCCTTTTACAGCCTTTGTGATGCACTTTGTTCCCAAACAGCTCAATGATTTTGGATTTGTAAATCGAAAGACAAGACAATTTGCAGGGTCAGGTGGGTACCTAACCAGGCAGTTCTGTGATAGAGCTGAGCCAGAGGGCAGCTGCCGGCTCAACAGACACTTTCTTGTCTCAACTGCATGTTCCTACTGGGTCTGTTTCTCCAACACTGCTGTTCATCTGTCTCCAAAGCAAACTGCTTCAGCACTATGAGGATCAGTGGGGAGAGTGATGCCAAGTAAAAGCATTGCCCCTTTGGGCCACCAGTATATGTACTCAAGCATAAAACTGCACCATGAAAGAAGTATGATGAAAACAAGAGACCAAAACCAATAGCTGAATGGATCCACGCAAGAAAACCAGTGGTGTGCTCAAAGCGCTTGTCTTTGCATAGTGTTTTCAGACACAAGAATTTAGTAACGTACACATTGGTATTCAGTCCTATTTCGCCACCCAAGAAAGGGGCTGATGAGATGCACCCACGGCATCTCAGGTGGCACCACATGGCTAAATTTAGGTGGCAGAATCTCAACTAAAGCTTCAACCTGGAGCTGTCAAACATCTGGATTGCTCAGAACAGAACAAAGTTCCCTTGTAAACAGAGGAGGAGCCACTGCCTCCATCCATCTGGTTGCTGCTGTATATGAGAGGAGAGAAACAGCAATATTATCAGCTGATAACAACCTCACATTTTTCTTACCTATAGTGGACTAGTTTCTCTCTAATTCTACAGAGAAGGCAGATACCTATTATTTCTTTGAACTGGAATAGGCCTTTTCTCTTTTGGTAGACTTGGCAGTGCTGGGTTAATGGTTGGACTTGATGATCTTACTGGTTGGACTTGATGATCTTAAGCGACTTTTCCAACCTAAATGATTCTACAATTCTATAATTCTCTCTCTACTTATGTATGTGCAGGCAGTGGGGCCATCTACCCGTACGAGTATTATCATCTGACCTCACTTTTACGGATTTTCCATAGGAATATAAGTACAGTCAGACTACCTAAAAAGTGGAGATATCAAATGAAAAAGATAGTACTGAATCCATATCACATACTTCCATTAACTACCTCTGGCACACCTAAGGACAGCACCATATTTAAGCAAAACCAATAACGGAGTATTTGGGACACAGAGCATATAAAGGTATTTGTTACGTTGGTGGGATGGCCTAATGATAGAAAAGGAGAAATACTTGAAGAAACATGAAATAGATTTTATTGGACCAGCAGATACACTTTGGAAAGGTAGACTAGTTTTCAGGCACAAAAAAAAAATCAGGAAGCAGCTGCTTTCATGACAGAATAGCATCTAGCACAAAACCCTAGGAGCAGCAGTATGGAAATGAGGGGGCAAAAACATTATGGAAGAAATTATTTGCATTATTATGATGGAGTAACTTGGGATGCTTCCAGAATTTTGCGATCCATGCACATGCATAATGAAATTGATACTTTTTAAAAACAGTCCTGCTCTCAAGCTAGGATGAGTTGCTAGGATGGTTTCTAGTGTAAAATCATAGTGCGGCTAGAAAGAACTGCAGTACTAAGAAGACTTTATTTTAGTTAAATTGCCATTAATGTTTCACTTAATGCAAGCCAATTTTCTCCTTCACTTAGGAAAATGCATCCTTTCATACTCTGTGTTTTATTCGATTGCACTAACAGAATGCTATACCACCCATTCCAAGCAAATCAGCGATGCATATCTTTTGCGCAAGAACGGACTGAACACCTGTGTTGTTTTTTTTTATTTACAATTATATGATTGTATATTGGTTGAGTAAAATAAAGGAAGTTAAATATTAACTTGGTTAGAAGAAATATCTTTAAATCAGAGGGGCAGTAGCATACAGTTCCATTGCTTATCCCATTTTTGGATTAGCAATCACTCTCAGGCTGAGGTTAGTTTGGGTGGGACAGCATTACAAGCGTTTGAGCCATGAGAACAGCATTCTTCATGCAGCTCTTTGCAGCTAACACAGTGGGTGGGATTCCCAGAGGAAATTATCAAGTAGCATTACTGTGTGTTAAAATAACTTCGATTTAAAGCCCAAAAAGCTATAATCATTGATAGGATTCTGCCTTAAGAACTGAAGTGCTCAGGATGCAATTGTTTCGCTGACAAAATTTTCACAGCAGCAGATATCAAATGTTCATATAATCAGCACATAAAAAGTGCAAAAGACTTTATAACAAGTAGAAAACAAAAATAAAGGTATGCTGATGAATGCAAACAACCACCATGCAAAGTAATTATACAGATTACATTCCGACAATCCCCTCCATAAAGATACCAGGGTTTTACTGTATTCCTCCCTACTTACCTTTAGAAACTGGACATACATGGAATGCAAACTGTTCTTATCTAGAAGTGCCAAATCCCTTAAAATACCAGACCTTTGATCTCTCTGACCTGAGGTGACAATAACAGAATTTAAGAGACAACAGCTAAATTAGCCATTCGCCATGGCACACTTACAGTAACAAACGTACAAATGTATTTCAGTTCCAAACGACTAAAAAAATTATGCAAGTGAGAGGCTTGGTCTGAGAGCAGAATCATACAGAACCAAGTTTTTTCAAAGATGGCAAATTAAATTCCTATTCAAAAAAAATGCAAGAAAGCTGTGTTTTATAGTACCTATTTTATAGTATCTGTTAACTGATTATGAAGTGCTGTGCATTTCCATTTAAAATGTCACTTATGGGCATTACTTAGTCTAATCCTTTAGATTTTCTGGAGGAAATTTCCCTGCAAGTACAGTATTTGGCTAAATTGGAGAGTATAAGCAAAACCAGCACTTGATCTTAGCAGCTTTGGCACATGCGCTTAGGACTCGCCCATGACAATTAGGCATATGAGAGCTGGATACACGTAGGCGTCACACGCAGCACCGCCACCCTTTCTGCATGCTTCTGTGATTCCAGGACCGCCTGCCTCAGACGGCGAGGAAGGCAAACCTCCTCCGTCGCTCTCTACTTGGCAAGATATTTTGGGATCTTGGCAGGAGCTGTGATGAAGAATCTGAAGGCACAGGGCATCAGAAAGGGTAGGATCAAATGAACCACAACACCCCCGATCTGAAGGCAGAGAGGACGGGTCTGTTAGTCGGCAATCTTTAAGCTGCTGGTCCTCTAGCAGAAGCTAGCAACACTTGGTGAGTGAGATGATTTTCAGTATGTTAAAAGAGATGGAGGGCTACATGCCAGGAACAGACATTCCTCTGGGAAAACATCAGATTTGAAAACCTGGGAAAGCTATATTTAAGTGCAAACTGATAGGGCTTAGAGCCTGGGTGAACGAGAGACAACATCCACAAGTCACAAGAGAAAACAGCCAGCCTCCCATAAATAGTTCCACTTTTAGTTGAGTCGGACTGGTTTCTTACAGCCCTCGAGCTTCTCTCCGGCTCTGCATAAGGCGGGGACGTGCCTGAAGCTCTGCACGATTCCCAGGCTTTGTGCCAATAGTCTTCACACACAGGCAGCATTCAGACCCCGTGACGTGTGGCCGTGTAACCCTAAATCTTAGGAGATGTTGCCAGTATCACCTTCCTACACTTTGCTCCTTTCTCCCATAAAGTACCAAAAAACCCCTTGAAAAAGCTTGACAGGGCTCTCTGCTCACGACCAGACCCTGCCTGCCCTGTCTGGGGCTGTCCAGACCAATCACGAAGCTGCTGGACTGTTGAAGCTCCCTGAAACTCCCATGCTGTCTGCTTTATGCACCTGAGGATGTTCACCAGTCAGCAGCTGGGCAGCCTCTGGGCAAAAAAAGAAAGGGCAGATCACCATGACAAAAATGAACACAAGCCATGCCAACTAAAGCACCATTTAAATGGGTGAATTTTCCCACTAACATTGGTGAGAGCAGGATTGTACAATAAAAGAGGAACTGACACAAAGCATGCTAGTGTTTTAACTATACCTCTCTCACTAGCCTGCCTGGAAAGTTCTCCCCAGACATGGTAGCTAAACCACAGCCATTTTATTTCCTGATGCAATTCCCTGACAGAAATATGCTTCTGCCATCAAACAGAGAAACAGGGGCATGATTCAGTAATTGAACCATATAGAGGTGCAAATCCTAAAGTATGTAGTCACACATCACTCAGCCTGCCCCTCTCACCTTGCTCAGCCCTGCTCTTTGCTCAGCTCTGCCCCCCTTCTCATATAGGAATTGTCTGTACCTTTGGAGAGGGTAGCATTGATGACTGTAAGCCACTTCATTCCTTTCCAAAGTTGTCTCTCCACCCAAAGATTAAATCTGGGATTTAGTACAAGGTATCAGAAAGGAAACACCAATTCTTTAAAGGGCAAGGAATGCAATGGGGAAGAGAAGAATCCCCTCTCAGAAGTGGTGCAGGACACAGACTTGTCTGTCCACTTGGAGCCTGACCTTTCCCACCCTGGCCAGCCCACACCAATCTCTGTTTACCTGCAGGAGGGCAGCGACAGTGGCAGGTCCTGCCCTTGCCAGGGCCTCAGCATCACTTGCCACCCAGGCTGGGCTCTGCTGCAGCAGGGGACTCCCATTAGGCTTTCAAAGAGCACTTGGTATTTCAAGGCTCCTACCCCTGCACCGCACAACACTGCCTTGCCACAACCAACCTATTTTCCTTCAACCACTGTTTTTATTTTTCCCCCTCTCCGCATTGTGCTCGCAGAACTAAACTCCCTGCTGCACTTTCTAGATGCATACAGTACAGAAGGGGTGATGGAAAGCACTGTGATGCTGCTTTGAAGGATCCAATGCAGATTCAGTGCCTTGTATAGGGACCCTCCCCGACCCTATAGTCCAGTGGAGCCACTCCAGGCCCTACTGCCCCAGAAAGGGGCTCTGGTTACTCATCAGGCTCTGGCAGCAGTGCTGTCTCACTGCCCCCGCACAGCTGTCACCCAAAAAAATCCTTCCCCTGGGGCAATGCAGTGCTGTCACAGCAAGCCCTCCCTGGAAGGCTCATTTTGATTTGCAATGGCCACCCGTAAAACAACACTGTCACCTCACAAGACACATGAGAAGTAAGTAATGTGGAATACTATTTCATTTCTAAAGGAGTTTATCATCAATAAAGTCATCAAATTAAATCTACGGTCCATCTGAGCAATTGAGAAATAGAAATTTCTGTTACGGCTAGATTTAAGGTCAGTCACCTCTCTAAGTAGCATCTGTTTAGGCAGTATGATTACACTTGATAAGAAGCACTCCTTTTAGGAAGTTTTCCTGTTACTGGTAAAATTAATATTTAGATGGTTCTCTTAAATCCATTGAATAATATTTGTCTCAGAAATAAGCAAGGTATTCCCAAATATTTGTACTAGAATTTGTTATCCCTGAATCTTTTCTCAAATAAAGGCCCAAATGTCAAATGCAGCAGTCACCTTAAACATTACATTTTCTGTTAAAATGTAGAAAAAAAAGGATCAAATTGTTTTTCCAAAAGAAATCATCCAGTTCAACCTTGTTAGTGCAATGGGCCTTTATTTTCCAAACAGTCAAGAGTTAATGGTTGTATTTATCCCTTACATAAAGCTATGGCCAGGCTAGATTGTACAGCTCTATCATCCTCCAAAAGATACTCCATGACTTAAATGATTGGAGGGCATGAGATAAAGGCTTTCCAAAGAGTTTACAACTTACATCTCTTCTTTTGCAGAGGCTGCTTATGCAGAATTTTATTTTGTCCATATAGATTTATGTCCCTTCCCATCACAGAATCTTAAAATGCTTCTTACAACACTTCTGTGAGAGAGAAAAATTATTGTAGCCCTGCCTTTGTACTAGAAACCCCATAGTATCCTGTACTCCTTACTGGCTTTAACGGTGGTTTTGCCTCAATTGCTTCTACTTCCAAGTTCAATTTGTGCTGGTTTGAAGATCAATTCAGGGAGGTGATGCTGAGACACAGTAATTTTAAGTGCACATGCTACAACTTGAATTACACAAGCAGGCTTCTGTGCCTGTCCAAAACTTCAGTGATAAACAATCTGCTTACGCAGTGGCAGCAACAGGATCAGGATCCATAAATTTATGTTCATAAACATTGGGCTGCAGCAGCAGAGCTAATTTGGTATAGCCTCAGAAGCGCATCCCATATGGATATCTTGCAAAAAATCCACCTTGTTAGGAATTAACTAAGTTATATTGTTCTACATGGGTTTTCACATAGATGAAACACAAGTCTTCAAATTGCTTTCCCTGACTTCTTTTTTTTGAGATGAACATATTCAATGAGCTAAAAAATAAGATGAAAAAATACAATCTTATTTTATATAACTCAGGTTTTACAATTGCTGGAATAATGACCTGTGGACTAAAGTAGGTCACTGTGAATGTTAATACAGAGGTGGTCAGGGATGATGATTCAGAAAGATGGTACCCAACATACTGCTTAACAGATAAATAGCAGTTGGCAACTTCTCGGTCAGCTCCAATGTCTCCCTCCAGAGATATCATCTCCGAGGTTTGCCTGCAAAGGAAGTGGAACTGCTTTAATTATGCCAGAATATATTTACTACCTAGAAAGCAGTCTCATGCCAAGACTGTTAGTGATAAACCATACATAAAAGCAAACAACGTACAATGCAGAGTATACACATCCCTGTTTGACAGTTAAGATTACCCTAGTATAGTATTTTTTGTTAAAAAAATAAAACAATGTTCTGAGACAGTTAACATTACAATGTAGGCCCATTCCTGGCTATGGAGAAGTTTAAGGTCTTCCAGAGGAATATGAGGCATTGTGTCTAACTCTGGCTCTAAAGGACGCAATGGAGGCTGTTTCTGGGGACTGTGGGTACCACCACACACCTTAAAATTCCCTGACACTTTCTCTGCAGAGCCCAACACAAACCAGGAGCGCTCTGAAACTCTACTTAAACCCCTCTTTGAGACAACTTACCAAAAAAAAAACCAAAACAAACAAACCTGCATCAAAAAGAGGCATAGGAAAAGAATCTCTAAACACAATTACTTTTGGTTTTAGAACATTTTAATGATGGTTCTGTGATGCTCAATCCCATGCCATTCACACTTTTAACTTTGTAGTACTCTTGAGTTTAATATTTCAGCTGGACACAGTCACCCTTCCTTCTTTTTCGTACTGGTCCTTCTTCTTGTGTTGATGGTTGAGCTCTCTCTCTAACTACATACAGAGAAGAAACCTTATCTCCTCCATGACATCTCTCTGTATGGTCTGTTGGGAAATACTAACTGCTTTCTCCTCCTAAAGAAATTTGTCCCAAGCATTCACACCATACAATTCTTGTCCTACTCAATATAACTTCTTTGTAGCAAAATATTTTGTTCAAAGGGGCTGTGCAGGCAGAGACATCACAAAAACTGAATCCAATTGCTTCTGGTATTTCTTCTTTACTAATGTGTCAAATAACTTCTGGGGCAGGTCACCCGAATGAATGCAGCACAACAGGTTGGGCATGTCTCAGTCTGTTTTCGGTCATAGAACACTACAGGATTTGTTAAATGGCACAGATAAAGCCTGCACTGTCATAATGCTATCAAAATATAGACTGTGGAAACCATGGTTATTAAGCTAGCTACATAAAAATTAAAACTACATTTAGCCAGGAAATCAGCTATTCTCACAGCAAAGCAAAGCATCCTGCAAAACAATAAAAAAATAATCAAAAATGTTATGATAAAAGATCAAAGTCACAGTCATTAAATAAATCCACTATTTCTGTTCTGAGTATAGTAACAAAAAGATTTGGAAAGCATTACATAAATGGGATTTCTGAACTATGTTAACTCTTCCCAATTCCTTATTCGGAGGCAGCCTCTGGATCTAGGACAAGGAATAATTAGCCACAGCCAGTAAGCAAAGATTGTTCAGGAAGGAGACAACACCTATGTAAACATAGGAATAAGGATTTTTACCTAAACATAAGAATAAGGATTTAACCAATGTAGTTATTGGGTTGCCAGATAATAGCACTGGATGAGGTGAGTGCTATCAATTGCATTACCTTCCCTCAACTCAAGAGACAGATACCATTTGTTAATACAGACCATCTGAAAGGAAAACTCAAATCAAATTACAACCTGCAGATACAGACCTTAATCATGATACCAGAAAGGTCTTCCAGTGAGTAATGCTCTAGCAGGACTCTGGCTTTCAATAAGCCAAGGCCAGATACAGGTGTTCATTTCTTACAGGAAACTCACTGTACATATTTATAAACAAAATACTGCACTCCCTTGGTCTCTATTTGGACAAAAGAAGTTCGAAGAATCGCTTTTAGTATCTAAAACAAGGCATGTGCTTAGATCTTTGCAGGGGTTTTATTCTTCTCTCAATCGAGCTCTCAGTGAAATGTGCATGGCAGCAAACCCACGTATCCAGTGGGTGTCCTCAAATGTGTTGTGGCATTTGTAGTTCCTTCATTTTCTCTTGGGACGTTTAGGCACAAAAATCTAAGCACAGAGAAAGCATACAATCATTTAAGATTTACGAGCAGACAGATCTATAAGTTGGAGACAAGCTTAAACATAAGAAAACACCTTAAACGTAAGAAAACATTTCTTTTTTTTAAGATATTAGAAAAAAATTATTTTTACAGTGAGTGGCCAAACACTGGCATGGGTTGCCCAGAAAGGTTGTGGAGTCTTCATCCTTGGAGATACTCGAAACCCAACTGCTCAACTTGATATTCCTTTGAGCTGGGTGGTGGACTAGACGATCTCCAGAGGGGTCACCCCACCTCTGCCATTCTGTGATGAATAAAACCAGTTAGTGGATCTATATTGTCTACATTAGGGAGCCCAAAACCACATACGAAATTGCCTCCAATTCCTCCTTTCTTCACAGAAGAATTATTATAATGAGAACATCTCAGATTAATTTTGGATCCAACATGAAAATTAATTGTTTTGTTTTGTTACGTATTACTTGACAATCAAAGACTGAGGGATGCAAGAGGGAAGTGGTGGGAATGGGCAGTACAGCCAGGGCAGAAGAAAGACAGTGTCTTTGCCTCTTTCAAAACAGCCACTAACTGCTAGACCAGCTGGATCTGTTCCTTGGAACACGCATAAAAAGCAAAAGGTGGGAGTGTGACAGAAAATAGCAACAGAGATATAAGACAGGATAAGTGAAACTAAAACACATATACACGTCAATCATTAAACACAGATCAGCTGCAAAACAGAACTCATTACTGCAGTCCATACTTCCCACCAGTGATTCCACTCTCATATGAAAAAATTTGCAACACATGATGAAATAGCATGAGACAGCTGTCACAAATCCACCAAGTCACATGGTCAGGGAGTGATCTCTTGCCAAGAACTGCAAGAACCATTTCAGCAAATGCTTAAAAATGAGGCAGGTGAGATGTCTGAAAGAAATAACCTGTGTTACTTCCAGAAAGGCCACACATTGGGCAGATGGTGAAGGAGAAGCAGCAATCAAGAAAATTGAAGGAATCTGGAAAGTGCATTCTTCTCCTAAAATCATTAGGGAAAGGAGGACATTTTTGTACTGCACACTTAAGACGACTATCTCCATAAGAGTGTACACATTTTCCATGGTCTTCAGACAAAAGCTGCCCCCTGGCAAGATGAAAAAAATCAATTCACTCAGATAAGTTTAATGCAACCAAAAGAAAAATCCCTGAAAAATGTATGTTAGCATACTTTAAGCCTACGCTCTAAGATTCCAGAGCACTTAGCTGCAATGTTCTGTATTATACTGCCTTCATTTTAGGACATCCAGGGCCCCTCATTCAGAAGGTGCTCTGGTGAACCTTGGTGCTGTAGGGAAAATTAAAACTTGTCTGCTCTGTCTGTCTTCCAGAGGCTACTGCCACCTTAGCAAAGCCAGCACAAGGGAAAACGTTCCCAAACAGAGGTGATCTGGTGCACAGACCGGTCTTCTAACGCTTCCAGAAATACCCTTCAGTAATAACGGTTTGCTGATGTACAGTGTTACCATCTGCATATATTCCTCCTGATGAGAACTGGCAAAGGAGAACACGTGCCCACAGCCCTCTCCTCCAGTGCAAAGCCTTTGCACTGCCAGTAAAGGTGGCTTTGAGCTAAAATGCCAGACATGAACTGGAGCAGCTGAAGGGTGGGCACCTGGTCTCTTCTGATGGCTGTGGTAGGCCATCCTAAATCGGAGAGCAACACTGAGGGGAAAGCTGAGGGTGATGAAGTGACCATGGCAAGACTTGCAGGGCTTAGCTGTCAGTCCTAAGAGCAAACCCACCTCCATCAGCACTTTAATGAAGTTGCAGGGCTTCACACTGCAGTGAGTGACATGCAGACCCTTGTTCCATTCTACCAATGCCGCCATCTGGGCGGCCAAGCTCCCCCGTACTACCGCAGCGCAATTCCCCAGGGCTTGCTGCTTGGATTGCACTCACCTAGCAGAAAATCTCTTCATTTTACTCATCTAAATCAGGAAAAATAGTTAACCAATAAAATGTTGCAAGGACTTTTTTGGGAGCGTGTGTTGCAATGTCCCTGGAGAGGGCAGCAGAATTAGCTAATGTTGTTAATGACAGTTGGCTCCTGGGACTATCGAGTCCAGCAGAAATGACTGTAAGAAACTGCAGGTAAGATCAGACACAGTCAGCAGATGAACAGCCCAGCAGCTGCTGAAAATGAACCTGTATAAAGACATACGTATAAACATTGACACAACTGTCTACACTATATAGTGATAATTTTTGAACAAGCATCCTGAGAATTGCAAGAATCCAGAAAATAGAGTCCACCCCTTTTTTTTTTTTTTACCACACAGGCCTCAAAGAGAACAATTCAAGAATTATCCTGTACTTTACGTGCAGTTACTCCCACTAACGTAAGAGACTGGTCTTACTCCACAGACTAACTTCTCGTCTGCAGTAAGAATCGCAGGGATTCTTGATCCTCCTATATACAGCATAATAAAATAAACTGAAAACTTCACAGCCTTTTTACATCTTTTTCCTCAATGAGATACTAGTCATTGGGAATGATGGAAAAATGGTTTAACTGCAGTAACAAATTACATGCTTCCATCACACACTGAAATGTAACTGGGAAAAAAAAAAAAAAAAAAAAGAAGAGCTGCTGCAAGTTTCTTAAAAGGATTAAACTACATTGAATTATCACCTAAATAATATTTCACCAATAGGTTGCTGTATTGGGTTTGGGTGAGATGGAGTTAATGTTCCCCAGAGCAGCTCTTATGGTGCTGTGCTTTGTATTGGGAGGCAGGTAAGATGCTGGTGTTATGGCTGCTGCTGAGCAGTGCTCGCACAGCACCAAGGCTGGCTTTCCAACATCTTCACCCCCGCCCACCCAGTAAGATGGGGTGGGCAAGATCTTGGGAGGGGACACAGTCAGGACAGCTGGCCCAAACTGACCAAAGAGATATTCCACACCGTGTGACAGCAGCTCAAATATAAAAAGGGAGAGAAAGGAGGAGGAGGACGGGGTCATCTGTTTGGAAAGACACTTGTCCGCCGAGCAACCGCTACAAGTACCAGAGTCCTGCTTCCCGGGAAAGGCCAGACATCACCTGCTGATGGGAAGTAGAGAATAAGACCTTGTTTTGCTTTGCTTTGTGCACAGCTTGCTTTTTTGCCTTTATCCTATTAAACTGCCTTTATCGTACCCCATGGGCTCTTCCCATCTTATTCTCTCCTGCCTTGTCATGCTGAGGGAAGTAGGGGGAGTGACAGAGCGACTTGGTGGGTACCTGGCACTCAGCCAAGGTCAACCCACCACAGTTGCCTTCTTATTGGTTTGATCCCCTTCTGTCTATAAAGCAAGACACAATTTTGAGTTAGACTATGGCTTGCTGTTTTCCTTTAAGACTCCCACCTTGTTCAGCACGTGTCATGTGGTGTTTGGTTGCTAACCAGTTGTTCAATACTTTGCAAGGTCTTTACAGTTCAAAGTGTGGCTCTGTACCTTACTTATTTCATGGTATTTTCCAGATTCATTGATATTCTACTCATGGGCTTGTCTAACATGACCAGATTACGTGTCTATCCGAATTCTTCACAAAGGAGAATGAATTTACTTCAGAGTAGCCCATTTCATGGATGGTGTATTTCTGTTACCTCTGTCTTATACAATGGGAAATTGAGGTACGGAAAGATTAATGTCAGATATCTCCAGTAACTTTGACTGCTCAGAGACATATAATAAGACTTTTTTTTTAAGAGACTGCTTAAAATACAGGTGATACATTGATTTCACCTGTGTTTGCAAAGGCTCTCCACTTACGCAAATCAGACTGAGGTTCTCAAGATGGATACCACAAAATAAGGAACATAAAAATGAGTGATTGCTTATGAGAAAAATCCATTTTAGTTTACTGGCTCCTCATCAGACAGGAAATATGGAGTGGTAAAAGAAACACCCCTGGTTCATCAGGGTAGTATTCAACCGTCTGCATACGAAGCTCTTTTTTTTTATTCCAGTTGCTAGCTTTAGTGACTATACTTTTTCCAATTTCTTCAATAAACGAGGCAAGGATCCTCCAGATAATGACCTTTTTAGAAAAACAACTCAGCCACAGAATGGAGTCCAACAGAAAGCAATATTGTTTGAACTAAAGGCCAGAGTACAACGAGTGCACACAAGAATGTCAAATTGCAAAGACAACTACCAATAAATCATGAGAGTTTAACAAGGAAGCTATTAAAAACAAACAAATAAGAATACCTACTCGATAAAATAAAAATCTTAAATCAAAATCATGGTCAGCTCCAGAGCTGAAACACACTATACCGCCCTGCCACTCCACTGAAAATAGAAACCAATAACCCCAACAGATTATCCTTCTCTTTATGCAGAAGTGTAGGAAGGGGTTGGGACATATTTCGTGCCAGCAGATTTTATGGATATTTCTTGAGAGCAGGAAAGGTTCAAAAACCTTCTGTTCCATTCCAGATCCGCATGTGCTCTAACAAGCCGTTATACAAAGCAGGGAACACAGTTTCACCAAAGGACTAAGGGGAAGTTCTCTGCAAAACAAATCTCTTAAGGAAAGGGCTGTGCCTGCAACAGATGCATTTCTAGCCAAGAATTCCAGTTTTCTATACTTCTTCAGCATAAAAATGTTTTGAGTTTGGGGTTGGGTTTTTTTTTGGCTAATAATGACTGTTCTTGAAAAAACTGTGATGATTTTTACTTTTCTTTTTTCTTTCACACAATGCTGAATAGCTGCCACTAATTCATCCCGTAACTGACATAGCTGGGTCCAACTTTTCATCAAGATCAGCACTGCATCCACAAAATCTACATGAGCATTTATTCTGTGTACAAACATGCTCGTTAATAAGCACATAAGCAGAATTACACAATTTGTATGCAAAGATGTGGGTTTCCAAGGGCAGCATTTTTTCCATTACAACATTACAGGTAAAATGTACCTTCAAACATGCACCCATTTTTACTAATTTGTACCTTAATGAAGAATAGGAACAAGCATTTATTTAATAAAACATTTGAACCTGGCAGTACTGCTTTCTAGTGAACAGTTCTAGAAAGTGTGGTGTGTTTTGCATTTACAATTTAACTGTGGGAACAGTCAAAAAAGACAATATATCTACTTCCATTTCCTAGAAATTCACCACCAAACCACAGTGCTCTCCATAACTCCCTCCTGACTATCATATTCCTGTGTTTATACCATGTCCACATTTGTGATGCCAGATCATCTTATGTAATGCGTGTAATAAAATATCCCATTTGAAATATTTCACCTTCTGTTTCATATTGCATTGAAGGCCCATCTCAAGAACTTCTTTTATTTAGTCTGTATCATCACATAATGTTTGGACGGGAAGTTTAGAATCATTTTTCAGCTCAAATTACCAGGAAGAGGGTGGCTAAGAACTACTGCAGAAGAATTTGACCAGGATGCTCTGACAAACACCAATATTTTAAAATATGTTGGTCTATGCTTGATTTGTACTTCTCATATTTTCAATATATTAGAACACAATGATGCTAACCTGTCAAAAAAAACCAACAAAAACAAGTAACAAATCTACGCCAAATCAAATATTGCAACATGTACAGCAACTGCCACATCTGTCCTGCTAAATAAAACAAAGCCAGAAGGTTAGTCTGAAAATCCTGCTCGCTTATTTGGCTTAACTTTTAGCTGAACCCATCACAGTTGAGGGTACAGTCACCACTAAGGATCATTACCCTAGAAGCGGAGTTTGTAGGCTCTACACCTGCAGATATCCTTCTAACCTCAGCCCATACCCTAGAGCACGGGGTGCTTACCCTCACTTGCAAATGGTGAAAGCACGGTGACAGGCTGTCAAACATTCAAAGCGTTTGGAACTGAAAATAAATAAATAAATAAAATCTACATAAAAAATCCACCACCTAAATTATACTTTAGAGCAACAAAGTCACCACTTGGGGTCGACGAAGCTTCAGGGCTGAACTCCACCCAGCGTGCAACAGGGCTCCAGAGTGACTGTCCTGCTCTCTCCTCCCAAACGCGGTGGCTACGCCTGCAGGGGACTATCTGCGATGCCATTTTTCATTCTTATGTATCGTTACACCAGGTGCGGTTTCCTTCTCGGGCACCTTTGTGAAGAACTGGCGTGAACTACAGAAACGAAAAGCGACGGGCGGCACCTTGTCCGGCTGAGGGGAGCGGCGGCATGCGCGGCTGCCGGGCGTGGGCCTTCTGCCGGGCT